>OY755244.1:37436854-37736854 GCA_963576725.1 Azorinus chamasolen
CCTTGACCTCCAATCTATCAGCCAGGAGAGTGACATAAGCAACATTCAAAAATAGACCTAGATTCACTAGCATGTATTAATGGCTGAGATTATATGTACAGAATTCTGGCTCTGCAGCCTGTCGGAGGTGAAACATTTCCCCAAACAAGTGCAAGCTCTGAGTTAATTTGGCAGAAATTTAATGACTTGATAGCCAATTGATGGCTACATATTTGACAAGCGTTAGTGGTCCTGTCTGATAAAGGCCCTTCCACACAGAATAATGGCTGTTGCATTTTGGTTAGTAGGAGCTTACTGGAACTGGAAAAAAATCTCAATAATTGTTGTACTGGATAATGATTGTTGTGTGAATAATTGACTTTTCTGTTTTTCAGTAGAAGATGGGCAAGGAGAAGGGAGGGTTCCTCACTCCTAAGGCTATTGCCAACAGGATCAAAGCTAAGGGTTTACAGAAGTTAAGATGGTATTGCCAGATGTGTCAAAAGCAATGCAGAGACGAGGTACAGATAAGTTAAATTTGGTTGGCATAGTACAAAAAAGCACCAAAGCTTTGGAACAATAGATCTAGACTAACATAATTACTAAAGTATTTGCAGGCCTGGAAAATTCCACTTGTCCGCTTGCCATGACGAGCAACTTTCTTACAGGACGAGTAGAATTTCAGAAATTTTAACAATGACTATAAGTAAAATAAGACAAAAGCAGCTGGCAGGACGAGTAAAAGTTTTAGGATTTTTCCAGCCCTGATTTGGACAGACTCAGAGAGACTTCTGCAAACTGTGCCAACCCAGATCAAGCGGCCATTTAACCCTTTCCCTGTTCTATGTTTATTCCAAATTTCAATACCTACCGAGTATTTTTATGGACCAAATAGTTATAATGAAATATGGATAAAGAAACAGAACTATCAGATTCCATTAGCAAACAGAGCAGACCCTGATCAGACAACTCCTGAGTCTACTCTGTTTGCAAATGTGTAAACAAAGGTTTATATGAAGGAAAGTGTTAATCAGGAGATTCACTATATAGAATATACTATTGTTCAATACACTTCATTTGTCTAATTAATACAGTGTTAGCTCAGATACTCATCTAAATCCATGTGCTGATATTAACCCCTTACTGCATCAATATTCATGCAGGAAATAATGACATCATGAATATTAATTAGATTATTTTTTATAATGGCACATGAACACAGACATTTTTGCCAAATTGGCCATTACATAAACAGTAGAATCATATCAATAATATTTTATAATCAAACAGAGAAGACCCTGCAGGAGCTATCTGATCTAGATCTATTCTGTTTGCAAAGGTTTAGAGAGGCGTATTTATGGAGTAAAGGGATAACCAACAAGGAAAGAACTAGATTAATGCCCCACTCTCCTCCTTCCTGTATCCCTTTTAAGAAGTGGTTTTAGTAACCTTTAACTCAATAATGCCACATTTGTATGCATTTGCAGTGATTTTTTTTTACAAATGTTCTTGCATGAGTCCTGGGACTCGATAAACTGCAAACATGTGAGTCCCCAAATTGAAATAATGTGTCCAAATATTCTATGAAAATACATTTAAGCACCCAGTCAAAGTTATTTGTAAAGCTTGCCTTTTTATACTAATAGCTGATGAAATACTGGGTATTGATTATAGTTAAGATATTAATAAACTTCAAAATTAAATTTTGTTAGAAATTTCAATGCATTATTGGGACTCACATAATTTGAAACTTTGCATCCCCAGAGATTTTTGTTGAGTACAGGACTCGGGACTCGCAGGTAAAACAATCACTGATTTGCAAACACAGTATACCCATATCAGGGTCTGCTCTGTTGTTTAGATACCTTACAAAACTGATTCTCTACAGTTTGTAAAGGCAATGAATGCCCTTACTTTATGTTTGTAATACAAGAATTAAGTTAATTGATATTCATAAAATGGTGGAGTCTTGCATCATCATGCAAATGGTTAACCCTTTCCCTGTTCTATATTTTGCCCATATTTTGAAAACTTTTGAATATTCATGGGCAAAATAGTTATAATGAAATATGGAAGATGGAACATTGTAGCCATTTTAGAAACATTTAAGAAACAGATCTTTCAAATTCCATTAGCAGAGCTCCTATAGTCTGATCTGGGTCTACTCTGTTTGCAAATGCATGAAAATGTGTTTATATGAGGGAAATGGTTAACCTTTTACCTCATAGATGCATCTTTTGCATGCAGAGTAGACCCAAATCAGATGGCTCCTGTATGAATCATCTGATCAGGGTCTGCTTTGTTCCCAATAAATGGAATGCTATAGATCTGATTCTGCAATGGTCAAACATTCCGTTGTTAATTATGCCACTTTATAAATTTAGCCATTAACCCTTATATAACTGTGTTTTCACACATTTGTAAACAGAAGACTCAGCTGAGATGGCTCCCATAGGAGCTGTCTGATCAGGGTCTGCTCTTTTTGCTTATGAATCATTTCATAAAAGACTTGACTCTATTGCTTCTACCAAAACAAAAAAATTAGTGGTACAAATGTGTTTTTTTTTTTTAATTCAGCCAATAAATATTAATGATGTCATTATTTCTTGAACTTTCTTCCGTGAATATTGAACAGTGAAAGGGTTAAAGTAATGTTGATAATGTCATTATTTCTTATATGCATATTCATGAAGGAAAGTGCCAAGACTAACCAGTGTTGCCAAAATGAAAGGTGGGAAATACTATACTTAAGCATATATTAGTATATATTTTACAGAATGGTTTCAAATGTCACATGATGTCTGAATCTCACCAACGACAGCTGCTACTATTTGCTGAGAACCCAGATGAATATATTGACACATTTTCCAAGTGAGTGAAACTTTTTTAAGTCTGTGAAACATGGCATATATTGTTTCACAGTCTTCATTCATTGATCTTTTTGTTATCCCTTTTCTTCATACAAACACTTTATCACACCGTTGCAAACAGATGAGATTCAGATCAGATGACTTTTGTAGGAGCCTTTAGATCAGAATTTGCTCTGTTTGCTTATGGAGTTATATTTGATCTGACTCTTAGTCTATAGGGCGAATCGCCGTGACGTCACGCGCACCTGTTATCTTAGCCGAGAAAAGCTTGGTGGGCAAAAAGACTGACAGCTGATATGTAAACAATAACAGAAACATTGACAGCACTTTGAAAACTTCTGTTAAAATTAATAAAAAACGATTATGGTGCAATCGTTGATGATAGTTACATCGATAGTACATGTAAAAACATAAAAAATGAACCGAAAATTGATTCTGGAAGATGAATTTACACGATACAAACATCTATATTTGGAGTCGGTTGTACAACAAATAACACGACAGATCTACAATAAACTATTTGCCGGCTATGTAACAAAAATAACAACAGTTTAACATGACAACCTGTGGAATTGAAAGATATAAGCTTTTCAAAGCATGGGTAATGCACAGTACAAAATTATAATAATAATAAAAAAAAAATATTGGTAAAATACACAAACCCTTTCCCTGCTCAGTATTCATGTAAGAAATAATGATATGATGACTATTTATAAGCTAATGTTTCTAATGACATTTGTAGACAGGATTGTTTTGTTGGTAGAAACTGAAGAGTCGGACCTATTACAATTTCATAAATAAACAGAGCAGCCCCAGTATGATCTGGGTCTACGCTGTTTGCAAATACACGAGCACACGCTTATATTAGAGAAAGAGTTACATCTTTGAATGCTTTAATTTTAAGGTGGAATGACCCATCATTGTTTAACTGTAGATCAAATTCATTATATAATAAGACTTAAATTTGCTATATGATTTTGAATAATAAACAGTGAATACCCTGGTCAGAGGGTTGCTTGTTTAGCTATATATATATTGTCTGGGTCTACATTTTGCAAATGTCAGTACTTTTATTCACCGCATTCAAAGATTCTCACAATACACACGATTTTTTTTTGAGTACTAAAAATGAATTGTTTAAGACAGTTGGAGACTATATTATTACATTACTTACTCAGCCGAAATACTGCTCATTTACTTACTAGACCTAACAGTAACGATCAAAGGTGCCAGATGGTCAGTAAATCCCCTAATTTCTCAGCAGGGGACAAGGGTCAGCGATCACGGAACTGTCATCTATCACACACTGTCTTATCAACAAAGTTATGAACTATTACGGAACAGGAATGCTTCTATTGTGACAACTACCAAACTATGTGCCAATTGTCTAAAGTTATGATTTGTTAAATAGCTTCCCGAACAATGGAAGATAACTATGTTTTGACTAATTAGGTCTATGGCTAAGCATAATTAAATCCCAACGATTTAGATACATGTATATTCAAAAAGGTAGTTTATTGTGAAATATAGTTCTAGACATAATATAGATATGATCTAGATCTATTCTAAAATACTTTTACTAGATCTGCTACGGTACTGTATAGTAGCCAGAAAGACAATTTACAACACACGAATGAACGACATGAGACTGTATAACTTAATATCTAGATCTTATTGAAATAAAACAAGAATTAATTTTTTTTAATATTGTTGATCTAAATTATTCGACATATCAGGCATGTCCAACAAATATATAAGAATGTCTCCCATTTCAAAGAAAGGCCAGATCAAGGGATCGGGGTTTTTGTGCGTGTTTTTTTTCAAAGTTCAGCTGGTAGTTTATAGGGCCGATTTATTCAATCTTCTTGTTATATCTATCCTTAGAAACTAAAACATAATTGTCATTATAGTCAGAGGATACAGTAAATGTACAGAAATCAACAATTCAAAACCAACACAGTCATTAAATGATGTGTAGGCTAACTGTTGCCTACCCTTTACATAGGGTTACATAGGACGGTACTGGTCTTTTTGCCCACCAGTAAACTGCGCATGCGCGAAATCGACGGGTTTGTTTACAAACAGAGATTCGCCCTATAGGTTCCTCAAAATATCCTGTGTATATTATGCCATTATAAAATATCAGCGAATATATATTCATGATGTCATTATTTCTTACATGAATATTTAACAGGGAAAGGTTAAATGTCTTATTCAGCTTTACAAACAGGTTGAGAGGGATATTGTTAAAAATTCGGGTCACATATTTTACTGAATAATTTTCATATTCAGTTCTAGAGTTGATTATCCCTTTACTCTATAATCCTGAGTTTTGTTATAGCTCGGAAAATTTGACCTGAACCCTGGCCCATATGCAGAATACATAATGAGAGAGTCTGAGATGGCACTGTATAAATAAAACTCCACCAGTAAATCATGAAGTCTATTCTCGCTGAAATTATGGGAGAGCGATAACCTGTGCACATTGATTTAAAATCATACAATCACGAGTGTGTCCATGTGTAGTTGCTTACTGGGACACATGTGTAGAGGATAATCGGTACAACGACGATGATAAAAAAAGAAATGTTACGAATTTTGATTTATGCAAATTAAGTAGGTTAGGGATCAAGTCAGATTTTCTGAGCTATACTATGTTTATGGTATTATTCCATTAATATACTCCTTTCCCTGTTCTGTATTTAGGCCAATTTTCAGTACCTACTGAATATTCATTAACAAAATAGTTATAAAGAATTCTTGAAGGTGGAACATTGTAGACATTTTAGAAAGTAAAGAAACAGATCTATCAAATTCTAATAGCAAACAGAGTAGACCCTGATCAGACGGCTCCTCTAGGAGCCGTCTGATCTGGGTCTACTCTTTTTGCAAATGCATGAAAACACGTTTGTATGAGGGGAAAGGGTTAATCATATGATAATAGACTCTTGAGTCTTCTGCATGCTACTCCTTGTCGGTTCAACTACATGCACTTAAAGACCACAAAGGAAATAAGGTATGATTTCCCCCATTCTTGTATTATCCTTAATATTTATGCAACTTGACATTATAATTTGTCAAGCATGTTTTGCTATGTACATGTATCTTATTTTGTTTGTCATGTGAAATGTACATTTTACTGAATAAATCTATCTAATTATGCCTTTCCAAACAGAGTAGACTCAGATCAGACGTCTCCTATAGGAACAGTCTGATCAGGGTCTGCGTTGTTTGCTTATAAAATAATATAGATCTGATTCTACATTGTCTGCCATGATCAAAACTTTCTGTGTTCATGTGCCGTAAGAATTCAATCAATTGATATTCATGATCAGAGCTCCAGATAAGATGCGTAAATTTAAACATTTTCAACAATAGCTCCTTTATTTCTCCACCAAATCCTATACTGTGACCACTCTTTAGAATCGTTATCTGTAGCTCTGCATGATGTCATTACATGTATTTCTTATATGAATATTCATGAAGTGAATGGTTATTCATTTACTTTGTACAGGGACTTTGAAGATGGGTATCTGGAGTTACTGAGTCGGAGGTTCGGTACAAAGAGAGTCCACTGTAACATCGTCTACCAAGAATATATAGCCCTGCGGGACCACACACATATGAACTCCACACAGTGGGAAACCCTCACAGATTTTGTCAAATGGCTAGGCAGAGAAGGTCAGTAAAAATCCTGGGTATTGAAACCCATTTTATACCCCCTTTATTTGCAGAATTGAAGCTCGTTTTATCCCTTTCCCTGTTCAGTATTCTGCAAGAAATTATGACATAATGAATATTCATTAGCTGAAGTTTTATACTGTAAGCTTTTCAAGGAATTTTTTTGCTCTGACAAAAACTGTAGAATCAGATCTACATTGTGTCAAAAACAAACAGGATCCGTTTGATCTGGGTCTACTCTGTTTGAAAATGTGTGAAAACACGTTTATATGAGGGAAAGGGATAATTATAGAAGAATTCTGTTGCTGATGTGATCCTGCACTAATTTGAGAAGCTCAAGCAAATGGTGCAGACCCTGTAAGAAGTCTCTTGCAGGAACTCTTCCAACCTGGGATTGAGTGGTTTGCTTATGTCCCTGTTACTATATAACCCTTTACTCCATAAATATATTTTTCTATGCCTTTGCAAACAGAGTAGGCTGTCTGATCAGGGTCTGCTCTGTTTGCTTATGAAATTATATTGATTATAATTCTCTACAGTTTCTGTCATGGCCAAAAATTAGTGTGCTCATATGTTATTATAGATATTAATCTAATCAGTATTCATGATGTCATTATTTCTTATATGAATATTCATGGAGTTAAGGGTTTAAGTCTTATCCATTCATCATTACATGTTGATAATGATTGGTTTCCTAATGATATACTTCTGGGGATTGTTTGATTCAATACTAGGCACAAAAAGGATTAACCCTTTACCTCAGATAATTATGCCTTTTGACAACTCTGCAAACAGAGTAGAATCAGATCAGATGGCTCCTCAGGATCTGCTTTATTTGCTTACATAATTATATAAATCAGATTTTAGTTTCTCCCATGGCCAAAACTTTTGTGTTCATATTACATTCAGGTACATGTAATAAATACTCATAATGTCAGATTTCTTATAAGTTAACCCTTTACATCATGAATATTGATAAATAGTATCATGACGTCATAAATAGTATTAATTGGATTAACTCATTCTCTCCTAGGCTATTTTTAGACCTAATCTTTTTTAATAAATCTACCGAAAAGGAGCATTAACTACATGTATAGAAAAGAAGGGTTTTAGAATTGTGTAGTATTGAAACCATTGTGATAAATAAAGCATTTGCTCCTATGGAGCAAATGCTCTATTTATCACAATGGATTTACAATGTGAATTTTATAGAGGCGCAAAAATGCGTCACTAGGGGGTAATGTGTTAATTGTTATGGTAGGACATGGACATGGGAGTTTTTGGTCGTGGTAGAAACTGTATACTAGTAATCATATCTGTATTATATCATAAGCAAACAGAGCAAATCCTGATCAGACGGCTCTTACAGGAGCCGTCTGATCTGGGTCTACTCTGTTTGCAAAGGCATAGAAAGGCGTATTTACTGAGTAACCGGTCAAGTGACATGGTCAGTTCTGATTGAAAAGGCATAGTGAAGAAATTGCACTAAATGAATGCATCCTAGTTTGATACTGTCAGAGACAAGGCACATCAGAAGTGAATTTTTTAGATGCTTTATTATAATAGTATATTATAATAAATAATTGTCTATCATATTTATTGTATATATATTGCTTATAATTCACCGACTTGGTAATTAATCATGTGGTTCCTACCAGTTGGTGATTTTATACTTATTGTATATTTATTGCATATCTTTCATTGACTGGGTAGATAATCATGTGGTTCCTACCGGTTAGTGGTTATACATTTATTGTATATCTATTGCATATCTTTCATTGACCGGGTAGATAATCATGTGGTTCCTACCGGTTAGTGATTTTATATTTATTGTATATATATTGCATACATTTCATTGACTGGATGGACGATCATGCCGTTCCTTTCGGTTTATGATTTCATATCTATTGTATATCTTTTGTATATCCTTCACTGACTGTCTGGCTAGTGATTTTTATATTTATTGTATATCTATTGTAAATCTTTCATTGTCTGGATAGATAATCATGCGGTTCGTTCCGATTATTGATTTCATCCATGTACAGCGCTTTTGAACGCACATATCCTGTGTGAAAAGAGCGCTATATAAATTTGGTATAATAATAATAATAATAGCATTATGAAGAGAATTTTCGACATTGACATTTCGACATTGACATTGACAGAAATTGTCAAATCAAATCTATAATATTTTATAAGCAAAAAGAGCAGACCCTGATTGGGCAAGTCCTAACTGAGCTCTCTAGTTTGGGTGTAATCTTTTTGTAAATGCATCAAAAGATGTTTCTATCAGATACAAGGTTAATGTCTTATTCTCTAAAAAGACCCAGCAAAGTAGGAGATCCTTTAAAAGGAAAAGCAGCAATGGAAAAATGGCAAACTTGGTTTTACTGAATCTGTTAATGAGCAGTTAATAAAAGTGCAATACTACTCACACCCACTAGCACATGCTTAATCAGTATTCAATTTTTGTACGCCCATAACTTTTGTCGTATTATGGTAAGGTGCTTGTCCGTTCGTCCGTCCGTTAGCCACATCTTTGTCCGTTCGATAACTTGACAACTATTAGGTGTACAGTCCCCATACATAATAGAGAGGTATGTCATGATCAGTAGATGACCTCTATTGACTTTGAGGTCAGTCGGTCAAAGGTCAAGGTCACAGTGACCTTCAACTCAAAATTCTTGTTGGTTCAATAACTTGACAAGTATTAGGTGTGCTGTCTTCATACTTAGTAGTGAGGTTAGTCATAGTCAGTAGATGACCCCTATTGATTTTGAGGTCAGTCAGTCAAAGGTCAAGGTCACAGTTACCCTTCACTCAAAAAACCATGTCCGCTTAATAACTTGATAACTATCGGGTGTGCTGTTCATATACTTAGTAGGAAGGTTGGTCACATGGCCAGTAGATAACCCGTATCGATTTTGAGGTCTGTCGGTCAAAGGTCAAGTTCAAGTTCACTTCTGGCGTATAATGCTCCGACACATGGAGCCCTTGTTAAAAATTAAAAGCATTTAAATTTATGATCCCAAAGGATCAGAGGGTATAACAACACTGAGAATGAAGTACAGGTCAACATTTTAACCCTTTCCTTCATGTTAATACCTTTTCAGGTATTTGCAAACAAAGTAGACAAAGATCAGACAGCTCCTATAGGAACCATCTGATAAGGGTTTGCTGAGCTCTGCTCTGTTTGCTTTTGGTATGATATTGGTCTGATACTACAGTTTCTGATACTACACACCGGCCGCATGGCTCAGTGGTAGAGCGTCCGCCAACGGTACGGAAGGTCATGGGTTCGATCCCCGGCCGCAACAGACCAAATGTCGTTAAAAGTTGGTACTAGTAGCTCCCCTGGCTAAGCTCGACATTAAAGGGGTAGTTCTAGAACTGGTCGGCCTGGTGTCAGTATAATGTGACTGGGTGGGGTGCCCTTGCCATGTGCCCGCGGCCGGGGCGTTCCAGTGAGGCAGCACTATAACTTGTCTCATGGGGGTACAGTCTGAAAATAACTGAAAGACTGTTGGTCGGACGTAAAACCCAACTCACTCACTCACTGGGTGGCGTGCCCTTGCCATGTGCCCGCGGCAGGGGCGTTCCAGTGAGGCAGCACTATAACTTGTCTCATGCGGGTACAGTCTGCAAATAACTGAAATACTGTTGGTCGGACGTAAAACCCAACTCACTCACTCACTCTGATACTACAGTTTCATGAATATCAACAGAGGTCCAGATAAGATGCATAAATTAAAACATTGTCAAGAATAACTCCTTTATTTCTCCACCAAACCCTATACTGTGACCATTCTTTAGAATCTTCTCGAAGAGAAATGATGATTTTAGTACTTGGGTATGTACCTTTATCTGTAGCTCTGTATTAAGCAGGGAAAGGGTTAACGCCACTACAAAGGCACTTAACATCTGCTGTTGTGAAGGCTTTCAACTGAAATGAGATCTATTGTGCAGACACATATCAGTTATAATGTCATGTTCATACTCACCATGCATTTTTTTCATGCAGGAAAATGTGATGTGGACTACACAGAGAAGGGTTGGTTTATCAAGTATGTGGACAGGGACCCAGAGACCATCAAAAAGCAGGAACAACGTAAGAACTGCTACATCAGCAAAACTTTGTCTCAAAAGTGCTCACAAGCATCAAATACTACTACTATAAGTGGTCTACTTGATTGTGTTTGTTGCAAATTCACCTTCTTAGTGCTTTGCTAATCATAGGAATGCATTGGAATAAAGGATATTTGCAAAACAATGTTGACCCAACTTTTGAATGTGGGAAGCTACTGGTATTTTGCAATGAAGAAATAGAGATGAGCTGCCAGAGGAGGATTGTATTGAAATGTTTGTCTGCAATAAATATCATCTGCTTCAGTTGTAAAAGTAATTATTTCTTTAAAAAAAAATTCAAAACACAATCAGAATGTCAGACAGTTGTTTTATATAGATCCACCATTGGCAAAGGTTATCACAAATTGGATCATAATGAGGAATGATAATTTGGTTTGATTTGAATTGGGTTTTATGTTGCTTTAACTGTATTTCAGTCATATCTCAACTTCCAGCTAATTACAGTTGGAGGAAGACCCCAGAGGTTTTTTCATGCATGGAATGAATTGCATTGTTTCATGCACAAAATAACATCGAGGTAGAATCACCTATCTACTGCAAGCCAGCTGGAAGGCGAATAATAATCAACTCTATAAATACAGTTTTTAACCTTTAGCCAGCTGAGCAAATTATTTTTGAAGAATTTTTACCTACTGCATTTTCAAAATTCAAGCAACCAGGGTGTCAAACAGTTAGGATCCAGATGAGACACTGAGTTACTCGGCATCTCAACTGGATCCAAACTGTGTGCATAGGTATTCACTCATCCACCCATAGCAGGCTAAAGATTAATGCCTTTGCAAACAGAGTTGACCCAAATCAGATAGCTGATCAGGGTCTGCTCTCTTTGCTTTATATGAGATAATACAGGTATGATTCTACAGTTTCTTCCGTTGCAAAAAAAATTCCTGTGTTAACCCTTTCTCTCATATAAATGTGATCTCCTACAGGCGCCGTTTGATCTGGGTCTACTCTGTTTGCAAAGGCGTATTTATGGAGTAGAGGTTAACCCTTTCCCTGTTCTATCTTTATTCCAAATTTCAATACCTACTGAATAGTCATGAACAAAGGTGCAATGAAATATGGAAGATGGAACAGTGTAGCCATTTTAGAAACTTAAAAAAATCTATCAAATTCCATTTGCAAACAGAGCAGGCCCTGATCAGATGGCTCCAATAGGAGCCATCTTATCTGGGTCTTCTCTGTTTGCAAATGCATGAAAAGGCATTTATATGAGGAAAAGGGTTAAAGTGATAGTCCTTACCATAAACACATATTTCTAGAGATATCAGAACACTTAGTTTTCAGTCATTATTATGAAGATTGTCAATTTGAATTTATATCGAAAAAAGCCTCTGTGATAAAAAAAACAAAACCCCTCAGTTTTCTTTGATACTTTTTGTTGTACACTAAAGTATTATCAGCCTATGCTGAACAGTTATGAAACTAAAAAGCAAGCGGAATAAATACTAATGCATTTGCGATAAACATCGGGTCTTCGACATCAAACACATGAAAGTTTTGTCTTCTTCAGCATTGATCTGATTGTTTTTCTTGCAGTAAACTTCTTTTCAGTATATAAAAAAAATTATTTATGTAATTTTTAGGCATTTTTAGCTCTACCTTTTCAAAAAGTGGAGCTATTGTCATGACCCTCTCGTCGGCGTTGGTTAACCTTTTTGTTAAGGTTCATTTCTCAAAAACCATCAAAGATATTTGGTTTAAATTTGGTATGCATGTTAACTATCACAAGGGGAACCCATTTCACACGGGCATGTAACCCTAAAATTAATTTTGGCATAGTTATGCCCCTTTTTCGACGTAGAATTTTCATTGCTTGTCGAGTTTTATGTTAAGGTCCATCTCTCTGAAACTGTCCAGGATATTTGGTTCAAATTCGGTATGCATCTTAACTATTATAAGGGGGACCCATTTCACAATGGCAGGTAAGCCTAAAATTAATTTTGCTATAGTTATCTCCCCTTTTCCGACTTAGACTTCCACTACACTATCCAGCACTAAATAAAGTGGAGCACGCTGTCTGTGGACAACTCTTGTTAAAGCAGACTGCAAGTAGAAACTATCACAGAAATGCCTTTAGAAATGATTGTCTGAGTGACAAACAGTGTTGATCCTGATTAGACACTGAAATACTATGTGCCTTATCTTGGTCCAAGCTGTTTGCAAATGTATCCATATGGTGCTTGGCAGGTAAAGGGTTAATATGCCATAATAAATATTCATCTAATTAATATTCATGATGTTATTATTTCTTACCTCGATATGCATGAGTAGGTTACGGTTGAATGATTTCAAGGTTAACCCTTCTCTTGCTCAGTTTTAAAACACATTTCTCCTTTATCCATGCCCTGTTGTTTAATTACATTCACTGTGTTCAAGTATATCGCTGTGCAATCACTGCTGTGGAGTGCACTGGTTGCACAATCAACTTGTAAATAGTGCAGACCCTGATGAGATAGCTCCTGCAGGAGCTGTTTCATCTGGGTCTTCACTATTTACAGTAGGTATACAACATGTTTTGACGTGAATAGCAGGTGAAGGGTTAAAGGCCTATGTGTTACAATCGTTATTTTAGCGCTCCAGATAAGGGGAGTACTTCAGATGCAATAGTTCTTATTTCTGAACCAAACTCATATCTGTGGCTACTCATTAGAATTGTCTCAAAGAAACATTCTTATGTGTAGTCACAACTATGAAGGCTTTTGTGTTACATTGATTATTTTATAGCTCCAGATAAGGGGAGTACATGTACTGCAGATGCAATAGTTCTTATTTCTGTACCAAACCCATAGCTGTGGTCACTCATTAGAATTGTCTCAAAGAGACAATTCTAATGTGTAGTCACAACATTGACCCTTTCCCTGTTCTGTATTTAGACCAAATTTGAATACCTACTGAATATTAATTAACAAAGTACTTAATAGTTATAAAGAAATATGGAAGGTGGGACATTTTAGACATTTTACAAAGTAAAGAAACAGATCTATCATAGTTTATTAGCAAACAGAGCAGACCCTGATCAGACGGCTCCTCTAGGAGCCGTCTGATCTTGGTCTTCTGAGTTTGCAAATGTGTGAAAACACGTTTATATGAGGAAAAGGGTTAAGGATTTTTGTTTTTGAAAAGAATGTTAGGAAGTGTTTATCTTACACGTCTTAGGAAGCTTACTCCTGTTGTCTGGAGCTGTGTATATCTGTTCCAGTGAAGGCCAAAGAGAAGATGGACATGGACGATGACGAGCGAACGGCCAGGTTTATACAGGAGCAGGTGGAGAAAGGTGCTGCAGCAGAAAAAAATGTCAAAGAGGCAGAGTACACGGAACTGAAAAGGGAGAGTGAAGACGAGAAAGGTTGGGATGTACTGATGGTGTTTTATAAGCTTAAACTATATCTGTAATTGAATTAGAGATATTCTTTGTAAACAGATTGGATAATGTTGAGAGACAGAGGAATAGTACAAAATAAGGTCTCAGCTCAGAATTACTTTCCATTTACTTGGGTAATTTAATTGGATTCATATTTCTAGTTTAATGCCGTAAGATATTGCCATAGCCTCATTCCCTCTGAGATTACACCTCTGTAAAAGTCACTTTTTGGAAACATTGTGATAAATAGAGCATTTGGTAAATAGTTTCAAAACTATACAATTCTAAAAACTTTCCTTTTGTCTAGTAAATGCACCTTTTTAGAGGTTGGTCTAAAAATAGCCTATGAGGAAATGGGTTAATGCCATCGTCATTGTTGTGCAAAAATGTTGTGACATTTTGTCAGTTTTAACATTAGTACAGCCAAACCTGTTATAAACTATTTCACACTCATTCACATCACCAGGGCTACAATTGTGTAAGGGGCTATAACAGCATACAGTGCTCATGTTATGCTCCAACTAGTTGTATGCTAGTATTATGAGGTATTAGATGCTGCAGCTGTATGCTCAATCATGTGCTTAGAGCTATTGATAAAATAGTTTCTAGTCTTCATCTTCAGATAACTTTCAGAGGACAATTGGAATTGGATTGTAATCAAACTCACAAAAAATTCTATAAAATACAGATCAAATTCAATTTCAAAATACATTCTCTGATGTTTTGATGAGTAATAGACATGTTTGCATTTATTCAATTTATCTGCTTGTTTGTATCAGGGTTTTCTGTGACTTTAATCAGTTTTTTTTATAAAAAAAACTTGCATTGTTTCATGCACAAAAAAAACAGGTAGAAAAGAGAACTGACATATAGAAGGACGAGATTTTGTATATTGACACTCATGTGTTTATTTTACAGTAAGCTTAACCTTGGGTCTCGTACAGAAGAAGAAAGACACAGCTAGGTAACTACAATTTTCAATATTTTCATACTATATTTTATTTGTCAAACATTTTTAACCCTTTCCCTCATGAATATTTGTACAAGAATTCATGATATCATGAATATTGATTAATTAGCTGAAATTTAGCAATGGCCAATGAACAAAAAAATGTATGGCCATTGGTAGAAACTGTATATCAGAGGTCCAGATAAGATGCGTAAATTTTAACGTTTTCAACAATAGCTCCTTTATTTCTCCACCACACCACTCTTTATAATCAATTCAAAGAGACAATTTTGAAGAGTGGTCGCAATATAGGGTTTTGTGGAGAAATGACAAGTTTTTGGGTACACACCTTTATCTGTAGCTCGGCTATATTATCAGGTAATTATAGCTGAGAGCCCATTATGGTGTGTATCTGAGTTTCAAATAACAAGAGTATTTTAACCCTTTACACGATAGAGACCCATTTTCATACCTTTGCAGAGTAGACCCAGATCAGACAGCTCCTGTTTATGAAACATATAGGTCTGATTTTACAGTTTCTGCCAAAGCCAAAACATCCTGTGTTCATATACTATTATCCCATTCCTTCGTATAAACGCTATTTTCACACTTTTTTAAGAGTAGACATAAATCAGATGGCTCCTATAGGAGCTGTCTGATCAGGGTCTGCTCCGTTTGCTTTTGACATGATATAGATCTGATTCTACAACTTTGGTCAAAGCAAAAAAAAAAAAAAAACCTTTGAAAATTTTACATTTATTTATGCATCTTATCTGGGCCTCTGGTCACTACTATAGGTTTTAACCCTTTGCTCCATAAATACACCTTTCTACGCCTTTGCTGACAGAGTAGACCCAGATCAGATAGCTCCAATAGGAGCTATCTGATCTGGGTCTGTTCTGTTTGCTTATGGTATAATATAGATATGATTCTATAGTTTGTGCTATGGCTAAAAACAAATGCCTGTCTCCATGTGCTTTTGTAACATTTAATCTGATTAATATTCATGATGTCATTATTCCTTTAATGAATATTCATGGAGTAAAGGGTTAATGGAGATACATGTATAAAGCAAAATTTACTGCAAAATATTTAGTTTATCTCTCTTATTTGGACCCCAGTGAGTTCATGCTTTTATTTGACTTTTCTTTTGTCTACTTACAGTGGGATAGCCCAAGGAGTCAATCCATTCAAAATGCCAATCGGTGTCCCTTCTAGTTCAGAGAAATCTAATAGTGACAAAGACACTAAATCTACCTCAAAATCTGGCAGCAAGGCTGGAGAAAAACGGAAATCAGCTCTTGATGAGATCATGATGTTTGAAGAGACGCAGAGAGAAAAGAAAAACAGACGTGAAAACTGGCTCCATGAAAATATCATTGTTAAAGTTATAGCCAAAAAACTAGGGGATAAATACTACAAGAAAAAAGCATATGTGAAGGTAAATAAAACTTAGGAGTGACATTTATTTGATAACAACCCATTCAATAACAACCCTGTCACAGGTAATTGGGAATCTGGTATCACCTTTGCTAACAGTTTGGATCCAGATGAGATGTAGAGTCACTCTGCATCTCAACAGGCCCCTAGGATATAGAACCTTTTGCTCAAGTCTGAGATCATTCTCAAGCATCTGATTGGTCAGATTCTGAGCTTGCTCAGAATCTGACCAATCAGATACTTGAGAGTGATCTCAGACTCTGAAGTTTTATAACCCTTGATACTTTGGTTATAAAATGGTTATTTTTTTATAAAACAACGGAAGAACATTCAGCTATGAAATTTGAAGCAGATGAAAAATGACAGCAAAATGGTTTACCCTTTCCCTGTTAAATGTTCATGTAGGAGATAATGACATCATGAATATATGTTAGCAGAATTTTAATAATGGCACAGAGGAATTTTTCAGCATATAAAGAGTATGATCTAAAATAATTTCATTCATAAACAGCAGACTGTGATCAGACAGCTCCTGCATATTTTAGTCATCTGATTTGGGTCTTCTCTGTTTACTAAAGCATGAAAAAGCGTATATATGATTGTAAGGGTTAGCCCTTCCTGTCCAGTGAAAAAGGCATAGATAAAGAGTGTAGGTCCAGATCATTGGGCCCCTATAGGAGTCCTCAGATCAGGGTCTGCACTGTTTGCTGAACCCATCAATGTCAAATGCTCATACCAGCAGATGTTTTGATGGCTCTCCCCCCCCCCCCCCCCTCAATATGAATAATAGATGGTTTCCAAAGTAAGATCTGGAACTTTTGTACTTCGCTCTTTACTCCATTAAGATGCCTTTCTACGCCTTTTCCAAAAAAGGTAGACCCAGATCAGACGGCTCCAATAGGAGCCATCTGAACAGGGTCTGCTCTGTTTCCTTATAATATAATATACATCTGATTCTCCAGTTTCTGTTTTGGCCAAACAATCCTGATTTTCATGTCATTATAAAAAATCAGCTTTAATATTAATATTCATGACATCATTATTTTTTTTCATGCATAGTCATGGAGTAAAGGGATAAACAGTATTGGAATAAATGGGTTAACAATCTGTGTGACAACACAACTGCTATTACATAAGTGTAGGATTTGATAAGAGCTGAATCACATTTCTTTCAGAAGTATGATACACTCGCGAAGTGACAAAATTAGGCAAATAGTTGAGACTGAGATCTAACTGCTCTTGATGTAGTATTTTGATCAGGGTCTACACTGTTTGCTACTGTGCTAGTCTTATTTAACCCATTCCCTCATAGGTTTTTTTGAGACCCAACCTCTTTGAATAAATCTACCGAAAAGGAGCTTCAACTAGAGAAATGGATTTTTTTTTATAATTGTGTAGTTTTGAAACCATTGTGATAAATATAGCATTTGCTCCTGTGAAGCAAATGCTCTATTTATCACAATGGTTTCACAAAGTGACTTTTACAGAGGCGTCAAAAGGTGTAATTATGAGGGAATTGGTTAAAGTTATCAAAATGATGCCAAAATGATTTGTTCAGCTTTACGAAACCAGTGGAGAGGGGAGAATGTGTGTCCCACCCAATACATGTAGTTAGCAGAGCTCCAGATAAGATGCGTAAATTTAAACATTTCCAAGCATATTTTTTTTATTTCTCCACCAAACCCTTTACTGTGACCACTCTTTAGAATCGTCTCAAAGAGAAGATTCTGAAGAGTGGTCACAGTAAAGGGATTGATGGAGAAATGACGATATTAGTATTTGGGAGGTGTACACGCATCATTACCTGTAGTGTAAATAAGGTAGATAGGAATTTAGAGTCACAGTTTGTTTTGCTATCAGTGCATCAATAATTTTGGGTAGGGTTTCTGGTACTTTACCTTGGCTTGTTGATATTATTCTGAAATAATTCAATGCAATTAATGATTCTGTTTTTTGTTTTTTATTTTGCACATTTGTTTTTTCATATCTTTCAATGACTTAAAAGGGTAGTAACTTTGATAGTAGTTCATAATGAATGTTTTGAATCTTCTTCAAATGGCAGCTCTTTTGATTTACAGGAAGTTCAGAACTTGTATGGTGCTTTGATAAAGATGCTGGATTCAGGGGACAAACTGCGAGTGGACCAAGCTCACCTAGAAACTGTGATACCTGCACAAGGTAATTTTAACCCATTACCTCATAGGCTATTTTTAGATACAACCTCTTTGAATAAATCTATCGAAAAGGAGCATTAACTAGAGAAAAGGAACATTTTAGAATTTTGTAGTTTGAAACCATTGTGCAAATGCTCTATTTATCACAATGGTTTCACAAAGTGACTTTTACAGAGTCGTCAAGTCGTCAATATGAGGGAAAGGGTTAAATATGAAATAAATGATTTTAGTGGAGTTCTAGAACTGTGTATACATGTCTTATAGTTGTTTAGTTTATTTTCAACAGTATAAGTATAATGAGGATGTTTAACTCTATACCTGTTGAATATTCATATAACAATAATGAATCATGAATATGTATTAGCTGAAGTTTTAGATTGGCATACATACAATACACAGGATGTTTTGGTTCTTGTAGAATCTGCAGAGTCAGATCTGTTATAATTTCATCAGCAACCAGAGCAGACTCTGATCAGACAGCTCATATAGGAGCCTTCTGATCTGGGTCTACTCTGTTTGCAAAGGCATGAAAAAGTATTCGAATGAGGGAAAGGGTTAACCCTTTACCTGATAAATATTCAAGTAATAAATAGTGACATCAAGAATATTTATTAGCTGAATTTGTACTCTGGTATATAAACACAGGCATTTTGGCCACAGTAGAAACTGTAGTATCATAAGCGAACAGACTGATCGCTGATGAACCGTTTTAGCCTAAACTATGTATACTCTTTTAGAATTGATAAGCTGCTATGTGAATTATGTTGTTTACCAAATATACCAAGACATTCTCTGTAACTCTTTCCTTCATATAAACACCTTTTAACACATTTGCAAACAGAGGAGACCCAGATCAGATGGCTCCTATAGGAGCTGTCTGATCAGGGTCTGCTCTGTTTGCTAATGGAGTATGATAGTTCTGTTTCTTTAGTTTCCATAATGGCTAAACTATTAAACCTTCCATATTTTGTTGTAACTGTTTGTCTATGAATATTCAGTGGGTATTGAAAATTGGACTAAATATAGAATAAGGAAAGGGGTAAAAAACTACACTATCATCATCTATGAAAATTATTGGAAGATGAATAAGACAATGATATACAGTAAAGATTGTTTATAACGTATCACAAGGGACCGTGGTAAGGAAAACGTTATAACAGAGAAACTTTATAAATATTTTATCTTTCATTCTGAGCAACAAGCTACCTGTGTCCCCTGCAAATGGTGGACGAATGATGTTGAGTGGAACTTCCAATTTTCCGAGGGTTAAGGCAGCTCTTAGAATTTGATGTCGTATTATAAAATTGGATTGAGATCAGGTTCTAAACAGTCATAGTGTTAACAGGATACAGATTATGAAAAGCACGAAAGTAACTACAAATCAGACTTGAGTTTTGACAGATGTATTTACTCAATGTTAAACGAAATATGCCATACAATTAGGTGTCAAGTAATGACTCTTTAAGTTTGCGTAATCGCTAAAGTGTTTGCAAAAACGCCTTTTGAGCGATTTTCACAGTTAATCATTTCCCACGCATGACCGTTGTCATCGCTACACTTCGGGAAAAAGATACGTTCATAACAAGAACATTGTATCTGATATTTTGCAATATAGATAAAGAAGGCATTTGGCCGGGACTCGCCAATCTAAATGTTTTATCAAAGGAAATGTATGAACCAAGAATGTTCTATCAAATCTTTACTGTACATGTATATTGATAAATGTTTACATGCTTTCATTTCTTTCCCCCAGGGAAGACTGTGCTAATAGTGAATGGTGCATATAGAGGGCAGCAGGCAATTTTAGAAAGACTCAATGAAAAAAGCTTTTGTTGCTCAGTGTCAATAAAATCAGTAAGTATGTAACTAGCAATCAATGTCATGAGTAGGAAGTAATGTTAGATGTCACTGGGAAAAACAGGATGCATGGAAGTGCTTATTTAACATTTTACTTCATATAAATGCCATTTCATGTCTTTGCAAACAGAGTATACCCAGATCAGGGTATGCTCTGTTTGTTTATGAAATACTACTCTTTCTGCCAGGGCCAGCAACTCTTGTGTTCATATGCCAATATGAAAATTAATCAACTGGTAAATAATGTCCATGAAATCATTATTTCTTACATGAATATTCATGGAGTAAAGGGTTAATGAATATTAATGCAAGAAATGATGATTATTAATTTATTAATTAGAATCATTTTTATTTTTGCATATAAACTCAGGAATTTTGGTCGATATTATTCTATAAGCAAACAGAGCAGACCCTGTCAACAACTGTAGGAGCTGTCTGATCTGGGTGTACTCTGTAAAGGCATTAATAGATGTCATTATTGGGATGGACAAATTATATTCAAACTATTGATTCCATTTAGAAATAGATTGGATTCTTAGAGATGTGAGGATGTTCTGCATCTCATCAGGAACATTTTAAAACTTTTTAATGCTGTGATCATGTTTTTCTATTTAATAATCAAAAAGGGAGAAAATTCAAAAAAGTTTGAAGCAGACAACAAATTATGCAGACGACAATATGTGATAGTAAAAGAGTTAACCCTTTCCCTCATATAACTCTTTCCCTCTTCTATATTTATTCCAGTTTTCAATGCCTGAATATTCCTGGACAAAATAGTTTATATACATCTAATGAAATATGGGAGGTGGAACATTGTAGCATTTTTAGAAACTAAAGAAACAAATCTGTCCAATTCAATTAGCAAACAAAGCAGACCCTAATCAGATGGCTGCTATAGCTATAAGGGAACATTGTAGCTATTTTAGAAAGTAAAGAAACAAAGCTTTCAAATTTTATTAGCAAACAAAGCAGACCCTAATCAGATGGCTGCTATAGGAGGTCTGATCTGGGTCTGATCTGTTTGCAAATACTTGAAATGGTATTTATATGAAGGAAAGGGATAAATGCCCTTTCAGGCCTTTGCAAACAGAGTAGACCCAGATCATATGGCCCCTGTAGGAGCTGTTTGATCAGGACCCACTCTATTTGGTTATGAAATTATAACATATAACTCTACAGTTTTTACCATTATATGAGAATATACATAGACCATTATAAAAATTCAGCTAATAAATATTCATGGTGTCATTATTTTTTACATTCTTTTATTTCAGGGACCACTGAAGGGGAGAGTATTAGACAAAATCCCATATGAAGACATTTGTAAAATATACCAGCCGTGACAATCATAGACAATCAAACCTCTCTAAACAGGACTTCAAAACTAGTATCAACGCCAGCCTTTAAAACAAGACCTGTGTCAGCTTAATATAAGGTGAAACCTGGGAGATTTATGGATGGTATTCAGGCACAGAGAATCAATGTATAATTGCATAACCTTATCTCTTATGGCTATGGACCCTGACTGGACACTGCAGGAGCACAGCTGGATACTGTGTATATAGGGGGGGGGGGGGGGGGGTCACTTATATAAGGAGCTTTGAAATGCCTTTAAGCAGCCATCTGCCTAAACAGGTCTAAATCGTTTACTGAAAGTCCAGTTTAGAGGGGTGTTATTGTAATTAGTAAAATCTGGGCTGAATGTCTATAGTGCCTGTTCAATTCCAGGATGTCCGATGTGTTCTGTGATACTGTTCTGGTAGGCAGTTTCCATAGCAGCCTTTGCCGACGGAAAAAAACCTGGAAGCATGTAGAACATTCCCACTATAAATGCATTTTCACACCTTTGCAGACAGAGTAAACTTACGGTAGGTCAGATGGTTCCTATAGGATCATCTGATCAAGGTCTGCTCAGTTTAGGTATGATTCTGCACTGCAGTTTCTGCCAAGATGAAATTTCCAGTTTTAACCCTTTCCTCAATAGGCTATTTTTAGACCCAACCTCTTTGAATGAATCTACCCAAAAGGAGCATTTACTAGAAAAAAGTAAAATTTTAGAATTTTGTAGTTTGAAATCTATAGGAGCAAATGCTCTATTTATCACAATGGTTTCAAGAAGTTGTTATTACAGAGGCGTAGAAAGGCGTATTTATGGAGGAAAGGGTTAATGTACCCTGATATAAAATTCAGCTAATAAGTATTCGTGATGTCATCATTTCTTAAATAATTTTGAACAGGTAAAGGATTAATTCAATGTCATTTGTATTAACCATTTCATTTTGATTATTGGTGTAAGCAATAATGACATCACAAATATTCATAAGCTGGTTCAGAGCTACAGATAAAGATGCATACTCAAATACTAAAATCGTCATTTCTCTACCAAACCCTATGTTGTGATCACTCTTTAGAATCGTCACAATATAGGGTTTGGAGGAGAAATGAAGAAGTTGGTCTTGAAAATGTTTTAATTTACACATCTTACCTGGACCTCTGGCCAATTTTTTAAATGGGGTACGCACATAGGATTGGTTGGTATTGGTAGAAACTCTAGTTAGATCTATTACAGTAAAACCTCTCTATAACGACCACTAAATTGTGTAAATTAATTGGTATTTAGGGCAGGTGGCTGCTTAAAGCAAGGTGAAAGTAAAACAGAATGCCCCTATAGCAGCGTTCTGTTTTACTTTCACCTCGCTTTATGCAGCCACCTGCCTTTAACACAAAATACTTGGATGTAATTTAGTGGTCGTTATAGAGAGGTTTTACTGTATAACTTGATGAGCACATCGAGCAGACTCTCATCAAACTGCTCCTGCAGGAGCTGTCTGGTTCTTCTCTGTTTGCAAAGGCATGAAAAAGTTTGTATGAAGGAAGGGGTTAACTCATTCCCTCATATTGACACCTTTTGACGGCTCTGCAGAAGTCACCTGTTGAAACCATTGTGATAAATAAAGCATTTGCTACTATAGGAGCAAATGCTCTATTTATCACAATGGTTTCAAACTACAAAATTCTAAAATATTTCCTTTTCTCTAATTAATACACTCCTTTTCGGTAGATTTATTCAAAGAGGTTAGATCTAAAAGTAGCCTGTGAGGTAATGGGTTAACAGTCAAGGTCATAGTAATGGAGGAGTCCAAGTCGCTCATATGATTGACTTTGAACCATTACCTCATATGCTCTGAATAAATCTACTGAAAAGGAGCCTTTTCTAGATAAAAGGAAAGTTTTAGAATTTTGTAGTTCTGAAACCTTTGTGAAAAATAGAGGGTTTGCTCCTATGGAGCAAAATTTATGTTCTATGTATTTATCACAATAGTTTCAAAAAGTGACTTTTACAGAGGTGTATGAGGGAATGGGTTAACCCTTTGCCTCATATAAACGTGTTTTCACGCATTTACAAACAGAGTAGACCCAGATCAGACGGCTCCTAAAGGAGCCGTCTGATCAGGGTCTGCTCTGTTTGCTAACAGAATTGGATAAATCTGTTTCTTTGCTTTCTAAAATGTTTACAATGTTCCAACTTCAATAATTCTTTATAACTATTTTGTTAAAGAATATTCAGTAGGTATTGAAATTTGGAATAAACACAGAACAGGGAAAGGGTTAATAATGAATTTGGGTATTTGTGTAAACATGTATTGATAAAGAAATATACAGTTCTACTGCAACCCGAGACTTCCTGCTATGGTGTGGCTAAGAATTTTTTGTTTGCTCTCTTACAATCCTGATCAACACAAAGAAACAAGTGGTGCCGTGATGATGGTTGGACTGATTTTGAACAGAAGAATATTTTATTTTTTTAACAAATTTTCAATAATTTTTTCAACCCTTTCCTGTTCAATATATATGTAAGAAATAATGAAATCATGAATATTTATTAGCGGGATTTTTATAATATTAACCTTTTAATAAGGAACCTTTTTGCTTTAATAACAAATACAGTAGAATCATATCCATATCATGTCAAAAACAAACTGAGCAGATCCTTATCAGATGGCTCCTACAGTAGCAGTCTGATCTGGGTCTACTCTGTTTGCAAATGCATGAACAGGTGTTTATATCGGGGAAAGGTTTAGTTTCAACCCAGTCAAGTTGCAAAGTGATTTAGAAACTGATCAGGTCTACACTGTTGCACATAACAGTAGAATCATATCTATATCATGTCAAAAGCAAACAGAGCAAACCCTGGTCAGATCTGGGTCTACTCTGTTTGCAAATGTGTGAACAAGCGTTTATATGAGGGAAAGGGTTATGTGTCAACCCAGTCAAGTTGCAAAGAGACCTGGGAGACTGACCAGGTCTACACTGTTGCAAACATATGTATGTGCATGCCCTTTATTCAAAAGGTAGAAATGGACCATATGATAAGTGGAAAGACCCGAATAAAGACAAATGCTAAGCTGTACCTTATTGCTTTATTTGACTCCAAACAATCACAAGATACTCCAAACAATCACAAGATATAACAACTTCAACATGTCACATAATTGAAATATGGAGGGTTAAGTGCAAAACTGTATCTCATCAGGATCCAAACTGTTTGACACTCTGGTAGATATTTTCAATAAAACTAAATGAAAAATCATTTTTGGCAGTTTTAGGGAAATTATTATTTTAAGTGCTTATTATCCCTTTCCTCCATAGGCTATTTTTAGACCCAACCTCTTTGAATAAATCAATTGAAAAGGAGCACTAACTTGAGAATTTTTTTTTTTTTTTTAATTTTGTAGTTCTGAAACCATTGAGATAAATAGAGCATTTGCTCCGATGGAGCAAATGCTCTATTTATCACAATGGTTACAAAAAGTGACTATTACAGAGCCGTAGAAAGGCGTATTTATGGAGGAAAGGGTTAAGATTAAATAGTGTAGTTACAACTGTCGTGCATTCAACCCTTAAAATTCACATTACCCTTAGTTCCCTAAGAATTCAGACAGACAAACAGAGACAACAGTGCAGGCCAAGATCAAACAGCTCCTGAAGGAGCCATTTGATCAGCATCTTCCTGAAGGAGCCATTTGATCAGGATCTTCCTGAAGGAGCCATTTGATCAGCATCTTCCTGAAGGAGCCATTTGATCAGCATCTTCCTGAAGGAGCCATTTGATCAGCATCTTCCTGAAGGAGCCATTTGATCAGCATCTTCCTGAAGGAGCCATTTGATCAGCATCTTCCTAAAGGAGCCATTTGATCAGGATCTTCACTATTTACTTCTATGTCAGTCTGATTCAAAGTTATCAAAACAGTGCCAAATTGAATTATTCAGCATTACAGAAAGGAGATTGGGCGTGTGAATTCTTAGTGTAATCGGGGTATTTCTTAATTAAGATATACATGTATTATTTTGTCGCCTACATAAATTCCCATATACATGTAGGCTATTTTAAGACTCAATCTCTTTGGATAAATCTACCTAAAAGGCCCATTTACTAGAAACAAGGATTTTGTTTTAAAAATGTGTAGTTTTGAAAGCTTTCTTATAAACAGAGCAAATGCTTTATTTTATCACAATGGTTTCAAAAGTGGAAAGTGACAGGTGTCAAAACGCGTCCATGTGAGGGAATAAGTTAACCCTTTCCTCCATAAATACGCCTTTCTACGCCTCTGTAAAGGTCACCTATTGAAACCATTGTGATAAATAGAGCATTTGCTCCTATAGGAGCAAATGCTCGATTTATCACAATTGTTTCAATTTACACAATTCTAAAATTTTCCTTTTCTCTAGTTAATGCTCCTTTTGCGTAGATTTATTGAAAGAGGGTGGGTATAAAAATAGCCTATGAAGGAATGGGTTAAGAAATAAGTCGTATTTTAGGTCAATTTAAACCCGTGTGCATGTACATAACCATTAGATTAATAACATATATATTATACTGGCTAAATAAAACACCCTTGCGTATCCCATAAATTATATGTAGCACCAAATAAAATTAGTACAAAGTACCCAAAGAGACAGATTAATACCAGAATGGCTATATTTAACCCTTTCCTTCATATAAATGCCTTTTCACTACTTTGCAAACAGAGAAGACCAAGATTAAACGGCTCTTATAGGAGCCGTCTGATCAGGATCTACTCTGCGTATGAAATTACCATAGATCTGACGCTACAGTTGCTACCAATACCAAAACTTGTGCACATATGCCATTAGAATCCACTAATAAATATTCATGATGTCATTATTTATATGAATATGCAACAGGGAAAGGGTTAATGTGCTTATTTCTACAGCTGAGATAATAAAATTAATTTCAGCAGTCAACAAGGAAGCATTTGTATTGTGTTTGCACATCCATTGGACATTGAGTGATGATGGATTGGTGGTGTCAAAACGGTGGTTACAATGAAACCCTGCTACCCTGGCAACACAAACCCCATTACAAATGAAATGCAAATATAAAGCCATCAATCCAAACTAAAAGGATTTAAAATTTGAAAATCCTCCATCCCTAAATGTTGATTTTAATGAAAATAAGAAATTCTCATGTTTAAGCCCTGAGTTCCTAAGAAAAAATCAACGCCATGATGTGCCAACAAGCAGATAAAGTGTCAACCTGTCTGTATACAAATAAACATTTCGGAGTATTTAACACAGTGTCTAAGGAGATCACATTGTGATAGCTTCACCAGCTTGGCAGTAATGATTTTAATTGCAGAGGAACCACTTTTAAATGAACAGTTAACAAAACTTTAACCCTTTCCCTGTTCTATGTTTAGTACTCATTTCAATACCTACTGAATATTCATGGACAAAATAGTTACAACAAAATATGAAAAGTGAAACATTGTAGCCATGTTAGAAAGTAAAGGAACAGATCTTTCAAATTCCATAAGCAAACAGAGCAGACCCTGATCAGACAGCTCCTCTAGGAGCTGTCTGATCTTGGTCTACTCTGTTTGCAAATTCGTGAAAACACGTTTTTATGACGGAAAGGGTTAAACTGTATTAAAAATACTGCTCCTTATATCAAGATCTAGGTCTATACTGTTTACTATGGTGATATTTTGAACAAATAAAGGGCCATAACTATTGTAAAAAAATCATCGGACCGGAACATACATCTTCTCTTGCTAATGAAGTAAACTATTAAAATCCTATCAGTAGTTGCTGAGAAATTCAACTGACTGACAACCCATTATGACTACTGTAAACCCCTTCAAAATTGTGTTTGAGGCGATACAATAAAATCTTCGTACTGACCAATGGGTTATATCCTAATAAGACAATCATAGATGAGACAATTAAACAGTAAAACCTCTCTAAAGCGACCACTATATGAATATAAACATGCCTCTTTAAAAGCATGAGGGAGTTTAATGCAGGATGAAAGTAATGCAGAAAACTCCTGTAGGAGCTTTCTGCATTACCTTCATCTCACATTAACCCATTCCCTCTTAAGGCTATTTTTAGACTCAACCTCTTTGAATAAATCTACTGAAAAGGAGCATTTATTATAGAAAAGAAATGTTAGAATTGTGTAGTTTTGAAACCATAGTGATAAATAGGGCATTTTTTCCAAAGGAGCAAATGCTCTATTTATCACAATGGTTTCAAAAGGTGTCTCTTACAGAGGCGTAGAAAGGCACATTTATGGAGGAGAGGGTTAAGTAAAATTAGATCTCTTTATATATGGTTGTCACTTGAGAGGGGTATTACTGTACTTCTAAACCAACTTGAGAGCTAATGCTATCATGACAATCACAGATGAGACAATGTACTCCTAAAACAACTTGAGATCTAAGGCTATGGCAACAATCACAAATTAGACAATCTACTTTTTAAAACAACTGGACAGCTAGAGCAAAACTACCGTAACAATGTCTATTTCAGAGCTACAGATAAAGGTGCGTCCCAAAATAAAACCAAACCCTATACTATGATCACTCTTTAGAATTGTCTCCAAGACAATTCTAAAGAGTGGTCACATTATAGGGTTTAGTGGAGAAGTAAGGCAGCTACTTGAGTTTTTCTTAGATTCCATCTCAGCAGACACAGTGTTCTGCATTTTTGTTTTCACTTTCAACTGATCTGTGTTAGTCATTGTTATGAATATCTAATTAATATTCATAGTTTGTTCCGAAATCCATGTGTGTCAATCAAAGTTCGCTAAAGCATGTCTGTTGATTTCTGTAAATTTCAAACATAGAATTTACTTCTATTGACAAGTTTCAAAGAGAAAAATACTCTGTATTGCACAAATGAACTTTGTTCACAAGCTGCCCAATTCAGCACCTAATACGGAGCAAAAATTGTTTGGCACAAGGGTTTGGTCATACAGTGAAAACTCTAAAGTGACCATTTTGTGAATAATAAACATGAGCATTTTAAAAGCAGTCAACTACTCAACCCATTTCCTCATAGGCTATATTTAGATACAACCTCCTACAGGAGCAAATGCTCTATTTATCACAATGGTTTCACAAAGTGATTTTTACAGAGTCGTCAATATGAGGCAATGGGTTAATGCACAACAAAAGTAATACAGTTTTCTTGCATTTACCCTTTCCCTGTACACTATACACATCTGATTAAATAGTTTGCGTCATAGTCAACATTTGCCACAGAGTGCCATTATAAAAATTCAGTATATCAAATCATACAATTAGTATTTCTTAAATGAATATTCATTACGCAAAGTGTTAACCATTTACTCCATAAATATACCTTTCTATGCCCTTTGCAAGTAGAGTAGATCTAGATCAGACAGCTCCTACAGTTTTCTAATCTGGGTTTACTCTGTTTGCAAATATATATACATGTATCAGGTAAGAGGTTACAGCAAGATGAACTAGACCTATCACTGAACGTGATTCATACCCCCACCTGGCATCCTTGTTGGAAAAGGCATAATATCGGCCCTTGGTCAGATTATAGCCCTTGTGAGGTGAACAGGTGTGTGAAGTTTCATTAGATTATCTTCAATGCTAAAGAAGTTATGACCAAGGTTAAAGTTTCTCACAATGACGACGCAGACAACGACGCCAATGACTACGCCAGGGTGATGGCAATATCTTGATTTTTTTCTTCAAAAGACAGCAGTGCTAAAAATGCTTATGGGAAGTAACAAAAGGGAATTAAAATCTGAAAATGGGCAATAACTGTACATTTTTTGTACAGACTCAACCAACTGTATTGAGGAGCTGATGCATGAGCACTATACAAACAGTGGAGATCCAAATCAGAGGAATCATATAAAAACCCTCTGGACAGAGTCTGCAGTGTTTAAGTAACCCTACAAAGAGTGCAGACCCTGACCCAAGGAATTGGAGCGACCTTTGACCTTGAACAGTGACCTTGACCTTGGCATGCGACATGTCAAAATGTGCAGCTTCATGAGACACACATGCATGCCAAATATCAAGTGTCGATACCTATATATTTGACCTTTGACCTTGAACAGTGACCTTGACCTTGGCATGTGACATGTCAAAATGTGCAGCTTCATTAGACACACATGCATGCCAAATATCAAGTGTTTATACCTATATATTTGACCTTTGACCTTGAACAGTGACCTTGACCTTGGCATGCGACATGTCAAAATGTGTAGCTTCATGAGACACAAATGCATGCCAAATATCAAGTGTTTATCTGTAGTGGTTCAAAAGTTATAGCCAATGTTAAAGTTGGTAATTTGACCTATATATTCGACCTTTGACCTTGAACAGTGACCTTGACCTTGGCATGCGACATGTCAAAATGTGCAGCTTCATGAGACACACATGCATGCCAAATATCAAGTGTTTATCTGTAGTGGTTCAAAAGTTATAGCCAATGTTAAAGTTAGTAATTTGACCTATATATTCGACCTTTGACCTTGAACAGTGACCTTGACCTTGGCATGCAACATGTCAAAATGTGCAGATTCATTAGACACACATGCATGCCAAATATCAAGTGTTTATCTGTAGTGGTTCAAAAGTTATAGTCAATGTCCCGATCTCGCGCGACAGACGGACGGACGGACGGACGGACGGACAAGGTGTTTCCAATATAGCCCCCACCACAGGTGGTGGGGGTATAATAAAGCAACCCAAAGTTATAAAACTTCTGAGTCTGAGATTAATCTCAAGTATCTGATTGGTTAGATGCTTGAGAATGATCTCAGACTCAAGCAGGAAGTTTTATTACCTCCGGTCAGGTTTTGCTACTTAAAACATATTGTGGGTATAAGAAAAACTCAAAAGAGTAAAAACCTAGGTTAGCAACTATATTTCCATTGATCAATAAGGATCTTCCCTGTTTGCTAAAGTAATAAGTAATACACTGAAGATAGCTACCAATAACACAGTCAAGACCTGATAAAACCTTACATCTCAATCAGCGACTGAGATAAGTTTGTTCCAATGTAGCAGTTGTTCTATGTCTACAATGTTACATTACAAATTATTCATTTACCCTGACCTCCATAAAAACGCCTTTCTATACCTCTGTAAAAGTCACTTTTTGAAACAATTGTGGTAAATATAGCATAGAGCAAATGCTCTAATTATCACAATAGTTTCAAAATTACAAAATTGTTAAAATGTTCCTTTTCTCTAGTTAATGCTCCATTTTGGTAGATTTATTCAAAGAGGTTGAATCTAAAAATAGCCTATGGAGGAAAGGGTTAACCAAACCAGGTCTTTTGATGCCTTTGTAAACAAAGTAGACCCAGATCATACGGCTACTGTAGGAGTCGTCTGATCAGGGTCTGTTTTGTTTGTTTATGGAATTATGTAGATCTGATTTTACAGTTTCTGCCATGGCAGAATGTTCATGTCTTAACCCTTTCCCTCATACAAATGTGTTTTCACGCATTTGCAAACAGAGTAGACCCAGATCAGACGGCTCCTAGAGGAGCCATCTGATCAGGGTCAACTCTGTTTGCTATTAGAATTTGATAGATCTGTTTATTTACTTTTTAAAATGTCTACAATGTTCCACCTTCAAGAATTCTTTATAACAAATTTGTTAATGAATATTCAGTAGGTACTGAAAATTGGCCTAAATATAGAACAGGGAAAGGGTAAATATGACATTTGAAAAGCTCATCTCATTAATATTCAAATATCTTTTAAAATCTCATATTAACACAGGACAAGTTTTCATGGAAGACACTGTAGAATGATATCTACAATGTATATTATTGCATAAGCAAACAGAGCAGACCCTGATCACATGGCTCCTTTAAGAGCCGTCTGATCTGGGTCTACTCTGTTTGCAAGGTTGTGAAAAAGTGTATCAAGGAAAGGGTTGACCCATCAAGAAATAAAACCAGACATGTACATATGGTATATATGGACCAGTCCCACACATAAGGTTACAATTTTTTCTACTCGTAGTTAACCCATTCCCACTTAGGCTATTTTTAGACTTAACTTCTTTCATTAAATCTACCAAAAAGGAGCATTAACTAGAGGAAAGGAAATTGTCAGAATTGTGTAGTTTTGAAACAATTGTGATAAATAGAGCATTTGCTCCTGTGGAGCAAATGCTCTATTTATCACAATGGTTTCACAAAGTGACTTTTACAGAAGCGTCAATATGCAGGAATGGGTTAAGAGTTAAGTTCTTGTTTAATTAACATCAAACATATATAATAAATTTTAAGCAATCAACAAGTATAAATAGGCCATAGTATACATGCTAAAGTAATAGGGCCGATATATTTCACATACTGGGTATACCCTTCTATTGTACAGCAGAAGGTTGTCTGTACATGATCGTTTTTTTCCCCATTGTCATGCTGATTACAACTGAAAATTGGTTTACATGAAGCAGCCTAGAGCTGATGTAAACAGTTTAAATTTTAATGAGACGACAAATAACTCAATATTTCATCAGAATCAAAACTGACACTTAAGACTAAATTTTTGAAGGAATTTTATGGAAAAACTATTAGTATTGTAGCAGATGATAATTACAGTCTGCAAAGAGTTAAAAATACCTCAGTGGCCCTGACGATGGTTCACTATCCTTGGCAATATATCCAGACACCAAGATAAGATACATAAATTAGAACATTTTTAAGATATAGCTCCTTTATTTCTCCACGAAACACTATGTTGTGACCACTCTTTAGAATCGTCTCTTTGAGACGATTCTAAAGAGTGGTCACAACATAGTGTTTCGTGGAGAAATGACACGAAACCCTATATTGTGACCACTCTTTAGAATCGTCTCTTCGAGACGATTCTAAAGAGTGGTCACAACATAGGGATTCATGGAGAAATGACAATTTCAGTATTTGAGGATACCCCTTTATCTAGTGCTCTGATATTTAATGCTTATGAGATCAACACAGTTTCAAGTACACAATATAGTAATTATACTAATCAGCATAAAGATAACAACAGCAGTATCTAATACCCTGTATTTGAACTAAACATCAAGTTCTAGCATCTTTCCAGCATGACCTGTTTTAAAAATGACTTTAACCCTTTCCCTGTTCTATATTTAGTCCAAATTTCAATACCTACTGAATATTCATGGACAACATAGTTATAATGAAATATGGAAAGTCGAACAATTTCCATTAGCAAATTCCATTAACAAACACAGCAGACACTATTCAGACTGCTCCTATAGGCGCCAACTGATTTGGGTCTACTCTGTTTGCAAATGCAGGAAAACATGTTTATATGAAGGAAAGGGTTAATCCTTTCCCTCTTGAATATTCATGTAAGAAATGTTGGCACTATGAATATTTGTCAGCTGATTTTTTTTTATATAGTGGCCTATGTACAATGGATGTTTTGGTATTTAAAGAAACTGTATTATTAGATGAATTATGATTTCATAAGCAAACAGACCAGACCCTGATCAGACTGCTCCTATGTGGGCAGTCAGGCCTGGGTTTACTCTATAAGCAAGGCATTCCTATGATAGAAAGAGCTAAGTCATTCAGACAATACGGTCGAAGATCAGCCAGCCCTTTTACTAACACAGATATTAATCAGGGACACTATCTTTTTCATAACAACCAGTACACAGAAACAGCAACTTTAATTACAACAACAGTCAAATCTCCCTTATCCGAGCACTCAAGTATCATTATCAGTCTGTCTTTAACCCTTTCTTCCATAAATACGCCTTTCTACGCCTCTGCAAAAATCACCTGTTGAAACTATTGTGATAAATAGAGCATTTGCTCATATAGGAGCAAATGCTCTATTTATCACAATGGTTTCAAACCACAAAATTCTAAAATTTTCCTTTTCTCTAGTTAATGCTCCTTTTCGGTAGATTTATTTTAAGTGCTTGAATCTAAAAATAGCCTGTGAGGGAATGGGTTAAACCCTTTCTCTGTTGAATACCCATGCAAGAAATAGACAACATGAGTATTTATAAGCTGAATTTTTATACTGTAAAATTTTCAAGTTAATGCTTTGCTTTGACAAAAACTGTAGACTCAGATCTACATAATTTTATTTTAAGCAAACAGAAACGACCCAGATGAGATGGCTTCTATAGGAGCCATCTGATCTGGGTCTACTCTGTTTGCAAAATGGGTTAAAATGAAGGAAAGGGCTAAGACTGGTCGCAGCTTAATACAGCTCCTGTTGTAGCTTTCTTCATGACCTTCACCATGGATGAAGGAGCTATCCATCTTTTAGTCAGCGAGATTATACTTTATTACAAAATGCTTAATAACAAGTGAGCAAATATCACTTTACAAGACTAAATATCTATGGTACTATACGACAAGGACGCTTCCGTTGTCAGAATGCTTTTTCAGCTAAAAATGGTAAATGTATCAAATAAGTACTGCTATGAGATTTCCAACTAGAGAACACTGCAAACAGTTTTGAGTTTTGACCCAGATAACTTACTGTAATGAAAATGTGGCATTTGGACCGCGTTTTGACTGTTTGTCAGGTATTTCAGCAACAGAGACCCAGGTAAGATATCTAAATTGAAACATTGTCAACAATAGCTCCTTTATTTCTCCATCAAACCCTATGTTGCATCACTCTTTAGAATCGTCTCTTCGAGACGATTCTAATGAGTGTTCACAACCTAGGGTTTGGTGGAGGAATAACGATATTAGTATTCCAATACGCACCTTTATCCCATACCTCCTAGGCTATTTTTAGACCCAACCGCTTTGAATTAACTCATTCCCTCCTAGACTATTTTTGACCGAACCTCTTTGGATTAATCTACCGAAAAGGAGCATTAACTATTGAAAATGAAAATTTTAGAATTGCGTAGATTTGAAATCATTGTGATATTATAATAGAGCATTTGCTGCATAGGAGCAAATGCTCTATTTATCACAATGTTTTCAAACTGTGACTTTTATAGAGGCTCCAAAATGCGTCACTAGGAGGGAATGTGTTAAACCTACTGAAAAGGAGCATTAACTAAAGAAAAGGAAATTTTTTAGAATTGTGTAGTTCTGAAACCACTGTGATAAATAGAGCATTTGCTCCTATGGAGCAAATGCTCTATTTATCACAATAGTTTCAAAATGTGATTTTTACAGAGGCGTCAAAAGGCGTAAATATGAGGGAATGGGTTATCTATTGCTCTAGTAAAGCCCAGACTCAGTCCAGTCCAGACTCATTATCATATGCCCCATTTGCAACAAAGATTCATATGCCTTTTAATTCCACAGCAGTGCTCAAATGATACCAAATGTCACCTGTTGCATTATATACATCTTGTGTAACACAATACAGCTTGAAATCTAACTACTGCAATTACCCTAAATATTTAATCCTTTCCCTCATATATATACCTTTTAATGTCTTTGAAATCAGAGTAGACCCAGATCAGACAGCTCCTTTATGATCACAGGACATTTTGGCTCAAACTGAAACTGTAGAATAAGATCAATCTTATACTATAAGCAAACTGATCCAACAGCTCCTATAGGAGTCGTCCGATCTAGGTCTACTCTGATTGCAAAGGCATCCATAAGAAGGAAAGGGTTAAAGTTGAATGGGTTAGCAATGTGTAACAAGATACCAATCAGCTAGGAATGGAAAACAGTGAAGAACTGGATCTATAAAGTTTGTATATTCTAGTCACCTAATTTCCCAGATTCCATGGGCTAAAGAAATACAACAAATATCAAGTTTGGCAAAGATACGCTTTACCAACCACTGTAAACCCTCTCACAAGTGACCACTTAACCCATTACCTCATAGGCTATTTTTAGATCCAACCACTTTGAATAAATTTACCGAAAAGGAGCTGTAACTAGGGAAAAGGAATTTTTTTAGAAGTTTTGTGATTTACAACCATTGTGATAAATAGAGCATTTGCTCCTATAGGAGCAAATGCTCTATTTACCACAATGGTTTCTAAAAGTGGCTTTTACAGGGGCGTCAATATGAGGGAATGGGTTAACCCTTTGAATGCTGAATATTGTAAGTGGAATGGCACATTGGAGTTTAACTACAAACTATATTCAGTATAATAGGCTCAAGTTGACTAGAGAATTTTAACAGACAAACAGTGCAACCTCTGGTACACCGTTTGCAAATGCCAGTACACTTGGCTCCAACATTTGAAGGGTTAACCCATTCCCGCATATCGACGCCTTTTGATGCTTCTGTAAAACTCACTTTGTGAAACCATTGTGATAAATAGAGCATTTGCTCCACGGGAGCAACTGCTCTATTTATCACAATGGTTTCAAAACTACAGAATTCTGCATTTTTTCCATTTCTCTAGTAAATGCTCCTTTTCAGTAGATTTAATCAGAGGTTGAACCTAAAAATAGCCTATGCAGGAATGGGTTAAAGGAAGTTTTTTGATAGGTGGTAGGTAGCTCAATGCAAGATGAAAGTAATGCAGCAAGGAGCTTTCTGCATATTTTCTACTTGTGTTAAAACTTCCATGTTTAATCAGTAAGTGATAGTATAAAGCATTTTTTACTACATTTCTGTAGTATGATCTCTGAACTAGATTGATACTGATAGTCAGTGCAGTTGCGAGTTTTGATTTTCTACATCCCAATGCTCTTGTGACTATTTTATACAGCGGAGTCCCCGCTAAAGCGACTTCACGATTTATTAACATAGGAGACTGTAAAAACAGGTGGTAGCCTAATGCAGGGCAAAGTGATACAGAAAGCTCTTATAGGAGCTTTTTGTATCACTTTTATCCTGCAGTAAGCTATCACATGTTTTTTAAAATCCAGAATTAAGATGTCTTTCACGTAGTCATATTAGATGGACTTTATAGGTGTATGCGCTCCTAGACCCCATCTTTTTATTGTACTGCATTGGTCTGCTGGTCCTCTTTTGGCTCATCCCCTGGTTGGACGGCTGGAATAGTGGATATGGCCTCTTGATGGGAGCGGCTGACGTTCGTGTTCTGAAATAAAACAAGAAATAAGATTTTCATAAAACATTACAACAAATTGGTGAATATGGTAAACAGACACATTATGAATATATTAACCCTTTGCCTTTTATCCCTTTCCCTTATGTAAGCGCATTTTCGCGCATCTGTAAAAAGAGTAGACCCAGATCAGACGGCTCCTATAGGAGCCGTCTGATCAGGGTCTGCTCTGTTTGCTTATGCTGTAATATAGATCTGATTCTACAGCTTCTGTCGAGCCAAAATGTCCTGTGTTCATAATATTATGCCATTATAAAAAATAATCTTATTAATATTCATGACGTCATTATTTCTTACATAAATATACAACAGGGAAAGGGTTAAACATCTTTGAAAACAGTGCTCCTATAGGAGCAAATGCTCTATTTATCACAATGGTTTCACAATGTGAATTTTATAGAGGCGCGAAAATGTGTCACTAGGGGATAAAGTGTTAATTTCTTCAATGGCCAAAATTCCGATGTTCATACTCCAAAATAATGATTTATTTAATATCCATAATGTTACTATTAGTAACGCAAATGTGTACCAAACGTCCATTAATTGGCTGAACTTTCATAATTGTATTAGTAAGAACTTTAGAAGGCATCTATTTACCAAGGGAGAAACTGTAGAATACAACATAAAACTCCATAAGCAAACAGAGAAGACCCTGATCAGATGGCTCCTACAGGAGCCATCTGATCTGGGTTTACTCTGTTTGCAAAGGCGTGAAAAAGTGTTTGCATGGGGGAATGGACTAAACATTTCACGAACTTTCATAATCCTATTAGTAAGAACTAGAGATGTAACAATAAGTCAAACTATTGAGCTATCGCAATAGTTGAGCTTGCAATAGTAATACAATGTAGTTCAATAGTAATTCTGACTATCGAGAACTATCCCCGATAGTTAATTCAACAATAGTCGATAGTTTCAATAGTTTACTTAAGTACAGTGGACACACTTATTGATCATAGGAAAAGAAAAACATCCATCTCTAATTTGAGTCTACCCTGTTTGCAAAGATATGAAAACATGTTTGTTTATCATTTAAATGGTTAAATGACATGCATATGTGTTTGTGTTGCTTTGTGTGATGTTTTTATAATTATAGAGACAAGAAAGCTGATCTTAAGTGTTGATTTAGTCATTTTGATTTGCTACCCTTCTCTTATAGTTTCTAAACTATTGCAATAGTCACGATACTATCGCAATACTATCGTGGTAGTCATTTTGGCCTCAATAGTCACCCCTAGTAACAACTTTAGAAGGCATGTGTATACCAAGGGAGAAACTGTAGAATGAGAGCCATATAACTCCATAAGCAAGCAGAGAAGACCCTGATCAGATGGCTCCTACAGGAGCCATCTGATCTGGGTCTACTCTGTTTGCAAAGGCATGAAAAAGTGTTTGCATGAGGACACAGACTAAATATTTCACAAACTCACTTGCATTCTTCTGAATACTTTATAATATTCTTTATAAGGTAATGAGCACAATATTTACAACCTTTACATCATAAACTTTTCACTTACCTTGCCGCAGAATTGTTTTAGGTTGGCATCAATACCATTTTACATAAGAAGCACATTCTGAACAAAAAAACTTACCTTAGAAAAAGTAGCTCACTTCGACAGGTCAAAAACACTCTAATTTACCTCTCTGATTGTGGTGAAAATGTCAAATGGCTTTTGCACCGCCGATATCCAAAAAATGCACCACGACAAATAATGCAGTCCCAGATTAGACGCCGCCTATTCAAGGCCGTGTCTGATCAGGGACTTCATTTTTTGTCTCAAACTCTATTTCTATATACTGTAAAACCCCTCTAATGCGACCACCTAAAAGAGGTAAAATTCTGGATGCTAAAGGCAGGTGGTAGCTTAATGTATGACGAAAGTAAAGCAGAATGCTCCTAGAGGAGCTTTCTGCATTACTTTTATCATGCATTAAGCAACCACCTGCTTATAAAGACAACTATGTTTATTCATTAAATGGTCGCATTAGAGGGGTTCTACTACATGTATATGTTTTATTCCTTTGAAATTTGCATTTATTTCCCTTATTTCCTTATTTTACCAAATTATTTAACAAAATTGGTTTGCAGACGACAATTAGAAATTTGGCGCCGGAAGTGTTAAAATGACTATTAAATGAACAAAAACATTTGTCTATAAAAGCAGGTGACACTTGCACATGTGAAATCATTCTTGCTTAAAGTCTAACATGTCTGTCTATATGATTTGGCACCCAAAAACAGGTTTAACCCCCCCAGTGACTTTTGTCACTGACCGTTCCAAGGCGGTACTTCCATCTTCCCCCTATTGTATGTTTGTTTTGTCTTTGTGCGTCTCTTGATGTTTTTATAGTTATGTACATTTGCTGTTTCCTTGTGTTGCTGTTCGGGCGGCTGTTTGTTCTGTATGTGGTGTTTCCTGCATGACTCATTTTTGTACTTTTACTATTTAGATTTGTAATAATTAACAAAAGCAATTATATTTGCTCTTTGGGCATTAGTTGTGAATTTGTGATTATCTAGCTATGCTAACAGTATGGATCACTTAGCTAGCAAACATAGCTGTCTTTACTCCATGGATATTCATGTGAAATAATAACATCGTGAATATTAATTAGGTGATTTTTCATAATTAGATATGAATACACAGGACATTTTGGTCATGGTAGGAGGGAGCTGTAGAATCAGATCTATATTATTTTTTAATCAAACAGAGAGAAACCCTGATCAGACAGTTCCTACAGGAGCGTTACGATCTAGGTCCTACTGTATGCAAAGGCGTCAACCATTCCCTCATATTGACGCCTCTGCAAAATTCTACTATTGAAACCATTGTGATAAATAGAGCATTTGCTCCTATAGGAGCAAATGCTCTATTTATCACAATGGTTTCAAACTACACAATTCTAAACTTTTCCTTTTCTCTAGTTAATGCTCCTTTTCGGTAGAATTATAAAAAGAGGTTGTATCTAAAAATAGCCTATGAGGTAATGGTTTAACTGGCATTATATCTATGGAGTACAGGGTTAACAATTTGAATGCTTAATTTTCAAAGTGGAATGGCCCATCAGTATTTTACGATTAGAGTCCATTCAGTATGAAAGGCTTCAATTTGATAGAGGACTTCTGATGATAAACAGTGCAGATCCTGATCAGAGGATACACTTGCATGCCACATTCAAAGTGTTACTACTGCTATGTACCACAGGGGTCTGTATGTACTATGTTATCATATAGTACATAATTACAGACTCCCATGAAGCTGTCCAGACCCCTGTGCTATGTTCTTCATTTCAAAACTTTACTTTTTCTAAGGACGCAAAGAAAAACTACGTAAGGGAAGCTATTTAATACCCTCTTTTTTATTGCGGTGTATAATGGTGTTTGACATCTCTTAAACATAGAGCAACATTTTGACATCTTAAAAATAGTGCAACTCTTTGACATTTTAAAATAGTGCAACTCTTTGACATCTTAGTGCAACTCTTTGACATCTTAAAAATAGTGTAACTTTTTGACATCTTAATAACAATGCAACTTTGTATTATACATACATGTATATAATAACAAGAGGGCCAGAATGGCCCTGACATCGCTCACCAGACAAACAGAAGTTTTCACTATACTTTTCTATTGAAAACTGGCTACCCCTGGGGCGGGGCAATTTTGACCCCAGGGGCATAATTTATACAACTTTTATAGAGGACCAGAACATGATGCTATGTGCCAAATATGAAAGCTAAGAACCTTCCAGTTTCAGAGGAGAAGATTTTCAAAGTTTTCACTATATGTTTCTATAGAAAACAAGGCACCCCTGGGGCAGGGCCAATTTTGACCCCAGGGACATATTTATATAACTTTTGTAGAGGACCTGAACATGATATTATGTGCCAAATATTAAAGCTGAGAACCTTCCAATTTCAGAGGAGAAGATTTTCAAAGTTTTCTCTATTTGTTTCTATTGAAAATTAGCAACCCCTGGGGCGGGGTCAATTTTGACCTCTGGGGCATAATTTATATAACTTTTATAGAGGACCTGAACATGATGCTATGTGCCAAATATGAAAGGTGAGAACCTCTCAGTTTCAGAGGAGAAGATTTTTAAAGTTTTCTCTATTTGTTTCTATTGAAAATTAGCCACCCCTGGGGCGGGGCCAATATTTACCCCAGGGGCATTATTTATACAACTTTTGTAGAGGACCTGAACATGATGCTATGTGCCAAATATGAAAGCTGAGAACCTTCCAGTTTCAGAGGAGAAGATTTTCAAAGTTTTCTCTATTTGTTTCTATTGAAAATTAGCCACCCCTGGGGCAGGGCCAATTTTTACCCCAGGGGCATAATTTATATAACTTTTGTAGAGGACCTGAACATGATGCTATGTGCCAAATATGAAAGCTGAGAACCTTCCAGTTTCAGAGGAGAAGATTTTCAAAGTTTTACTATATGTTTCTATTGAAAACAAAGCACCCCTGGGGCGGGGCCAATTTTGACCCCAGGGGCATAATTTATATAACTTTTGTAGAGGACCTGAATATGATGCTATGTGCCAAAGATGAAAGCTGAGAACCATGTAGATTCAGAGGAGAAGATTTTTAAAGGTTCAAATTGTTGACGACGGACGACGAAAGACGCACGCTGACGGACATCAGGCGATCACAAAAGCTCACCCTAGGCACTTTGTGCTCTGGTGAGCTAAAAAAGTAAAATCAAAACAAAATGCTTCCTGACAGTTACTTAAAATAGACATCTATCCCACACAACAACAACTCTAAGCAATGTTGAGAAATAAGTTTTGATATACATGAAATAATTATATAAATATCATATAAATCATAAACATTCATCAGATATTTGGTTAATACTAAAGACTGATTGTAACAAACAAAAGCACCGTTACGGCAACACTCAATAATTTAACCCTTTCCTCCGAAAAATATTCATGTAAGAAATTATGATGTCATGAAAATTGATGAGATTAATTTGTTATAATAGTTTAAGGACATAAGAATGTTTAGCCATGGTAGAAACTAGAATCTTTCTATATAATATCATAAGCAAACAGAGCATACCCTGATTTGATGGCTCCTATAGGAGCAGTCTAATCTGGGTCTGCTCTGTTTGCAAAGGACGTAGAAAGGTGTATTTATGGAGTAAAGGGTTAAAGAACCATAACCTATCAGCAGTGCATAATGGAATGACAAGACTGTAGTCATTGTGATGATAAACAAGTGTCTGTAGTCATTGTGATAATATACAAGTGTCTGTAGTCATTGTGATGATAAACAAGTGTCTGTAGTCATTGTGATAATATACAAGTGTCTGTAGTCATTGTGATGATTAACAAGTGTCTGTAGTCATTGTGATAATATACAAGTGTCTGTAGTCATTGTGATGATAAACAAGTGTCTGTAGTCATTGTGATGATAAACAAGTGTCTGTAGTCATTGTGATAATATACAAGTGTCTGTAGTCATTGTGATAATATACAAGTGTCTGTGGTCATTGTGATGATTAACAAGTGTCTGTAGTCATTGTGATGATAAACAAGTGTCTGTAGTCATTGTGATGATAAACAAGTGTCTGTAGTCATTGTGATGATAAACAAGTGTCTGTAGTCATTGTGATGATTAACAAGTGTACCAAGTTTGAAAGAGATAGCTGTAATGATGTTATAAACTACAATGATGACAATGCCCATAGCAATGGCCATATCTGACATTTATTTCTTCAAACAGATGGACAAGATAAAATTGGAAGAATAATGATATAGGCGATGTTATTATAGGTGACCTTACTCAAAATATGATAATTCTATTTCCATAAGCCATACACATGCAAAATTCTTTTCCGTAAAATCTGTCTAAACCGGACACTTAAATAAGTATCATTGTTAGTCTTTAACCCTTTCCTTCATATAAACAAGTTTTCACACATTTGCAAACTCAGTAGACCCAGATCTAACCGCTTCTATAGGAGCCATCTGATCAGGGTCTATTCTGTTTGCTAATGGAATTTCAAAGCTGTTTCTTTACTTTCTTAAATAGCTACAGTATTCCACCTTCGATATTTTATTTAACTATTTTGTCCATGAATAGTCAGCAGGTATTGATATTGGGAATAAACAAGGAACAGGGAAAGGGTTAAGGCACGTGGCAGGAGCTTTTTGCAAGACTTTAACCTTTTCCTTGTTCAATATTCAAGAAAGAAAAAATGACATCATGAATATTTATTAGCTGAATTTGTTTAACCCTTTCCTCCATAAATACGCCTTTCTACGCCTCTGAAATAACCACTTCTTGAAACCTTTGAGATAAATAGAGCATTTTGCTCCTATAGGAGCAAATGCTCTATTTGTCACAATGGTTTCAAACTACAAAATTCTAAAATTTTACTTTTCTCTAGTAAATGCTTCTTTTTGATACATTCATTCAAAGAGGTTGGGTCTAAAAATAGCCTTTGGAGGAAAGGGTTAATGGATTATGAACCAAAGCATACTGAAAGCCACAAAAATACAATAACCCTGTGGATAATTAACCCTTTCCTTCATATAAACATGTTTTCACGCATTTGCAAACAGAGTAGACCCAGATCAGATGGCTCCTAGAGGAGCCGTCTGATCAGGGTCTGCTCTGTTTGCTAATAGAATTGGATAGATCTATTTTTTTGCTTTCTAAAATGTCTACAATGTTCCATCTTCCTTATTTCTTTATAACTACGCGTTTTTGTAATTTGTTAATGAATATTCAGTAGGTATTGAGTTTTGGCCTAAATACAGAACAGGGAAAGGGTTAAGAAAAAGTTGAATGGCTTTCTTGAGAGTTTATTCAGTAGGAAAGACCTAAATCGGCTAAAGAATTTCAAAAAACAACCAGTGCAGACCCTGATCAGAGGGTTCATCTAGGAGCCACCTGATCTTGGTATACACTGCCTGCAAATTTCAGTGCACCCATTTCCCGCATTCAAAGGGTTAACGGTTACAAATATGCTGACAAGATATACACAGAAACAGTAAGTACATGTACATGCACCTATAAAGAAAAGCCCTTCCTAAAAATAAAATCATTTAAAATCAGATTGGATCTAGATGTGAAGCCCAGTAACTCGAAGAGGTCTGATAAGGGCTTTCTCTGTTTGCAAAGCCCAAAAATGCATATTAACCCATTCCCTCAAAGGCTATTTTCAGATCCTACCTCTTTGAATAAATCTACTGAAAAGGAGCATTAATTAGTGAAAAAAGAAAAAAGGAAAATTTCAGAATTGTGTTGTTTTGAAACCATTGTGATAAATATAGCATTTGCTCCTATGGAGCAAATGCTATATTTATCACAATGGTTTTAAGAAATGATTTTTAACAAGACTTAGTAAGGCGTATTTATGGAGGAAAGGGTTAATTGAGTAAAGTTTCATAAACTGTAAAGGGTTAATGCGATTCTATCAAACAGACATGACAGAGTTAATTGCAAATCCTACAGTATCAATCAATGGATCTTCATATCATAAAACATGTATGTATCTGTCTATTAAGAGATTCTGTTTACATAAATATGAACTTAATGACCACTCTTTCCTCTGTTACAGATTTATATCCTATTTAACTCTCTACCTGATAAAATAATGGCTGAATGAATATTAATTAGCTGAAAATCTTAATGACATTATTAACTAAACCCTATCCATGTTGAATATTCATGTAAGAACTAATGAATCAGCTCTATATTATCCCATAAACAAACAGAGCAGATCCTGACCAGACAGCTCCTACAGGAGCTGTCTGGTCTGGGTCTACTCTGTTTGAAAAGGTGCCAAAAGTTTATCTATACGAGGGAAAGGTGTGAAACTTCATTTGATGAATGTCACTACAAGACTCAGTCCATTATGATACCAGCAATAGAGAATCAGATCTACAACATATACAAGCAAACAGAGCAGACCTTGATAAGACATCTCCTACAGGAGGGTCAGGGTCTACTCAGCGTTTGTAAAGGCATAAAAAGGCAGCATTTTCACATACAGAATTTACAGGACTTGATGTCCCCCATCACATTCTCAGGCACTCAGGCGTGAGATTCAAGACTATTCTTAACCCTTTACTCCATGAATATTCATTAAAGAAATAATGACATCATGAATACTTATCAGATTAACTTTTACAATGGCACATGGACACATGAACTTTTGGCCATGACAGGAACTGCAGAATCATATTTATATCATTTCATAAGCTAACAGAGCAGACCCTGATCAGACAGCTACAGGCACCATCTGATCTGGGTCTACTCTGTTTGCAAAGGCGTAGAAAGGCATACTTATGGTGTAAAGGGTTAAATAGAGATTTGCTTGTTTTCAGCAACTATCAAGCTATCTAGTAAGTCTGAAGCCAAGCAATTATTGTTTAGTATTCAGTGGAAGATTGTGCAGTGGACTTCAAACCATCGTCTCACAACAAATGAAAAATTTCATATCATTACCCATGCATAAACTAGCAGATCTATTTAAATGCATTATGCAAGATCTTAACAAATTCAAAAACTTAAAGTAATGAAAATGTAAAAAACAATCTTTCATCCACCTTGTTTCATACATGTTTAACCCTTTCCCCCATACAGACATCTTTTGGCACCTTTGCAAACAGAGAAGACCCAGATCAGACAGCTCCTATAGGAACTGTCTGATCAGGGTCTGCTCTGTTTTCTTATCAATTAAAAAACCTTAAAAACCTAGTAGTCATATACCATTATGAAAATTCAAAAACTGAGTAATATTCATGTCATTATTTCGTAAATGAATATTCATGAGAGGAAAGGTAATAACCCATTACCTCATAGGTTATTTTTAGACACACCCTCTTTGAACAAATCTACTGAAAAGGGGCATTAATTACTAGAGAAATGGAACATTTTAGAATTGTGTAGTTTTGAAACCATTGTGATAAATAGAGCATTTGCTCCTACAGAGCAAATGCTCTATTTATCACAATGGTTTCATAAAGTGACATTTACAGTGGCGTCGAAAAGCGTCAATATGATGGAATGGGTTAATGTCGGAGCTCAAATTGCACTTTCATCAATGCTTCATCAATGTAGTGGTACCATCGATATCTGAGCCTAGTTCATGTAAATATTTGACACTTAATGAATTTTTAGAGAGAAACAGAAGAAAATATAATCTTGAGCATTCTAGCAGACAAACATTGGCAGAGGGACAGTTACTTAAAAATCCAAAGACCTTTACAAACAGTGCATATGCAGATTAGAACTGACATCTAACAAAGCTTAACCCATTCCCTATTCCATATTCATTCCAAATTTCAATACCTACTGATATTCATGGACAAAATAGTTATAGTGAAATATAGAAGGTAGAATATTGCAGCCATTTAAGAAAATAAAGAAACAGATTAAGCAAAGAGAGGAGACCCTGTTCAGACAGCTCCTATAGGAGCCATCTGATCAGGTTTACTCTGTTTGCAGATGTATGAAAAGGCATTCATATGAAGGAAAGGTTGAAAACGTCACTATATGCAGCGCATGCAAAAGATAAGAAATATTATAACCCTCGAAGCCTGGGAAATAAGTATACTAGCATTTGCAAACAGTGTAGACCCAGATAAGAGGGCTTCCTTGAGTTTCAAAAATTTCTATATTGACCCCCCTTCCCTTCATATAAACGCGTTTTCACGCATTTGCAAACAGAGTAAACCCAGATGAGAGGGTCCTAAAGGAGCTGTCTGATCAGGGTCTGCACTGTTTGCTTATGGAATTTGAAAGATCGGTTTGCTTACTTTCTAAAATGGCTACAATGTTCCACCTCCATATTTCATTATGACTCTTTTGTCCATGAATATTCAGCAGATATTTGAAATAAATACAGAGCTGGGAAGGGTTGAAACAATATCTCTGATGAAAACTCAGTAATGTCAATAAACTTAAATAATTGCAATAGTTTAATAATAGAGGAATAAAGGATTGGGTCCATAATCCCATCAGACTCTCATTTTGAACTGACACATATCAAACCCATCACCTATTTCCTACATGCTATTGAACTACAACTGACTGTGATTCATTTCTTATTTATAAATGTCATTACATGTGTATTTAGTAAACAATTAAATAATGCAGCAGGGAAGACTTTGCATTCATGAGAGGGTTTCCCCCATCAATCCCTATAATCAGAGGGTCACCAATGCCAATAATAAGAGGGCATCCCCACCAATCCCAATAATGAGAGTATCCCCCATCAATCCCAATAATGAGAGGGTATCCTGATAATCAGAGGGTCTCCCCACCAATCCCCATACTTAGTGGGCATCCCCCATCAATCCCCATAATGAGAGGGTACCCCCATCAATCCCTATAATTAGTGGGTATCCCCCATCAATCCCCATAATGAGAGGGTATCCCCATCAATCCCCATAATGAGAGGGTATCCCCATCAATCCCCATAATGAGAGGGTATCCCCCATCAATCCCCATAATGAGAGGGTATCCCCCATCAATCCCCATAATGAGAGGGTATCCCCCATCAATCCCCATAATGAGAGGGTATCCCTATAATTAGAGTGTATCCCCCCATCAATCCCCATAATGAGAGGGTATCCCCCATCAATCCCCATAATTAGAGGGTTCCCCCATCATTCCGCATAATTAGAGGGTTTCCCCCATCAAATTATGAAAATAAGGAAATATATTAGGTAAGCAGTAGAAAATCAGATCTGTAACATATATGGAAACAGTGCAGACCTTGAACAGACAACTCTTTCCTTGATGAACATTTATGCTTGAATTTGTCACTTCATGAGTTTTCATTAACTTAATTTTTATAATGTAAAATTTTCTCTGACAAAAACTGTAGGATCAGAGCTATATAATTCCATAAACAAACAGAGCAGACCCTGATCAAACAGCTCCTACCAAAGCTGTCTGTTCCAGGTCTTTTGTTTGCAAAAGCACAACAAGAGTACCGCATACGGTACATAATACGCCCACTTGCAAACTTTCTCTGATTCAACATGCCTTATAAGTGTTGATATTTTCTAATCTGTGCTTCAGATCTTGATTTCCATATTAAGGTGATACTATTTTTTAAAAAAATGAAGTGAATATCTTATTAAATAAAAAAGTTACAGCTAATCCTCATTTTTGCAGATTTTTGTAAAGTGCAACGGCCATTACTCTGTAAAGACAAACTGAATGAACCTCAAAATAAACTCAGCTTCAAATTTTGTTGCTTAAAACATTTGTGTTAAGTTTCATTTATATCATTTTAATAGTTTTCCCAGAAAACAACAGACAAACTAAAAGTTGACCGACTAACAAAGCAACGAACACACGAAGTTCAAGGACCATAACTTTAGAATAAAATGACATATCAAACCCCCGCACTATATGTGAAAATTCACATTAAGGTTTAACCATATAAAAAAATTGAAGTAATATCATTTCAAATGAAAAAGTTATGGCCATCCTCATATTTGCATAGATTTGCATTATTTTTTTAAGTGCAAGGGCCATAACTCCGAAACAACAAATCAAATGATCCTCAGAATCGACTTAGCTTCAGGTCTTGATGCATTAAACATGTGTATGAAGTTTCATTAATATCTGTCAAACAGTTTTGCCAGAAAACAGCGGACAAACTATTTGCATATTTTTGCATTTTTTTTTAAGTAAAAGGGCAATAACTCCGAAACGAAAAATCAAATAAACCTCAAAATCGACTCAGCATAAGATCTTGATGCATTAAACATTTTTGTGAAGTTTCATCATCATCTCTCAAATAGTTTTCCCAGAAAACAGCGGACAAACTATTTGCATATTTTTAAGGACAAGGGCCATAATTCTGAAATGAAAAATCAAATGAACCTCAGAATCAACTCAGCTTCAGATCTTGATGCATTAAACATTTGTGTGAAGTTTCATTAATATCTGTCAAATAGTTTTCCCAGAAAACAGCGGACAAACTATTTGCATGTATTTGCATTATTTTTTAAGTAAAAGGGCCATAACTCCGAAACGACAAATCAAATGAACCTCAGAATCAACTCAGCTTCAGACCGCATTAAACATTTGTGTGAAGTTTCATTAATATCTCTCAAATAGTTTTCCCAGAAAACAGCGGACAAACTATTTGCATATTTTTTAAGGACAAGGGCCATAACTCCGAAACGACAAATCAAATGAACCTCGGAATCAACTCAGCTTCAGATCTTGATGCATTAAACATTTGTGTGAAGTTTCATTAATATCTCTCAAATAGTTTTCCCAGAAAACAGCGGACAAACTATTTGCATGTATTTGCATTATTTTTTAACTAAAAGGGCCATAACTCCGAAACGACAAATCAAATGAACCTCAGAATCAACTCAGCTTCAGATCTTGATGCATTAAACATTTGTGTGAAGTTTCATTAATATCTCTCAAATAGTTTTCCCAGAAAACAGCGGACAAACTATTTGCATATTTTTAAGGACAAGGGCCATAACTCTGAAATGAAAAATCAAATGAACCTCAGAATCAACTCAGTTTCAGATCTTGATGCATTTAACATTTGTGTGAAGTTTCATTAATATCTGTCAAATGGTTTTCCCAAAAAACAGCGGACAAACAAAATGTTGACGGACGATCGAACGAACGAACGAATGAACGAACGGACGGACGGACAGGGCCACAACAATATACGACCACCTTTATTAGGTGGGCGTATAAAAAGTGTTTATACATGTACAGAAGGAAAGGGTTAAAAGGTGTGGTTATCAAAGGTTAAAAGGTGTGGTTATCAAAGGTTAAAAGGTGTGGTTATCAAAGGTTAAAAGGTGTGGTTATCAAAGGTTAAAAGGTGGGGTTATCAAAGGTTAAAAGGTGGGGTTATCAAAGGTTAAAAGGTGGGGTTATCAAGTAAAGGTTAAAAAGCAAATGGCTGCTTTATTCAAAGCAAAACAAGCTTTCTGCATTACTTTTATGTAGCAAGTAAGTATGAAGAGCTGCTGAATCTTTAGGCGTCTTTGTCTAGATCAACCCTTTACGCAATAAAAATAGCTTTATGCCTTTGCTAACAGAGAAGACCCAGATCAGATGGCTCCTATAGGAGCTGTCTGATCAGGGTCTGCTCTGTTTGCTTATGATATAACATAAATATGATTCTACAGTTTTTGCCATGGTCAGAAATTCCTGTGGCTATGTGTTGTGTGTAACTAATAATCTTATTCATATTCATGATGTCATTATTTCTTACATGAATATTCATGGAGTAAAGGGTTAAGTGTGGACAAACAAGACATCTTTTATGCTGCTTTATAAATGTTAGTCTACTGTATCTAGGTACGCGTGCACTACACTGGTTATGCAATAGACATGGCTCGGTTTTTTGCCTGGCAATGTAACAACTCCTGATTTTCGTCTGTGGGCTCCTCAACCTTTTTATTCTTCTGAAAAGAGACAAAGGTCCTCAATTCTAAGTCTACTGCTGACCCAAAACTCCTCGAGAAGTTGTTTTAACTCTTGCCTTTAGCAGTCCATGTAGTTCTTTTACTCTCTAAAATGGGGCTACTTTTCAAGGCTTTATTATGCTCAATGTAGGACAAAAGTAATGTTCCTTTATTGTACTTTTTGTAACTTTTGTTCTGCTGTTTACATGCTTTGCTCATAAAAATTTGCAAACAGAGTAGACTCATATCAGACAGCTCCTGTAGGAGCAGTCTGATAAGGGTCTGCTCTATTTGCTTATGGAATTATATCAATCTGATTCTACTGTTTATACTTGTTCATGAGCCATTATAAATATAACATTAACTCATTCCCTCATAGGCTATTTTTAGACCCAACCTCTTTGAATAAATCTACCGAAAAGGAGCATTTACTACAGAAAAGGGAATGCTGTATTTATCACAATGATTTCAAAATGTGACTTTTACAGAAGTGCCAAAATGCGTCGCTAGGAGGGAATGTGTTAAAATACATGTATAAAAAGTTGGGTTTTTTTTTTTTTTTTTTTTTAATTGTAAGTCTGCTTATGTTGTTTTCTACATTTAATACAATATTTTTCCTACTTTGAACCCTCACAGTAGCAATAGACTTTTCTTTACATAATGTGCAATAAAAGGATCTGGGTCTACTCTGTTGGCAAATGCCTGAAAATGGATTTATTTCAGGTAAAGGATTAACAACAATCATAGCAGGCCATGCATGTTTAACAGCAAACACATAGATACAGCCAGTAACATGGTGATTGTTCAACAGCCAACACATAGATACAGCCAGTAACATGGTGATTAACAGGCAAACAACAGCCAACACATAGATACAGCCAGTAACATGGTGATTAACAGGCAAACACTCAAAACATAAATAAAGCAGTTCGAGGATTACGTGCAAGAACTGTCATACTTCTGTTGGGAGAACAGTTTGGATCCAGATGAAATCATAAAAAACCCTATGACAATTGTAGGAAAATATTTATTTCAAATGCTCATACATGTAGTTTACCAAGTCCTGCACTCAATCCTTGAAGATATGAATAAGCAGAATTTGTTTTTGTTGTTGGTGCTTTTTTTCTGAGATAAACTATCCCTTTCCTCCATGGGCTATTTTTAGGACAAACCTCTTTGGATGCATCTACCAAAACGGAGCATTAACTAGAGAAAAGGAATTTTGTAGTTTGAAACCATTGTGATAATAGAGCATTTGCTCCTATAGGAGCAAATGCTCTATTTATCACAATGGTTTCAACAGGTGACTTTTACAGAGGCGTAGAAAGGTGTATTTATGGAGGAAAGGGCTATACCAATGCACTGCATGAATCCACAGGACAGGACTATCCTGACCATATGCCGTTTGTTAGCATGGATGCACACACAAACAGAGAAACACATAACTTTTATACCACTAAAAGTACGGTAAGTGAATATTGACCATGATCCTGCCAACTAAACATCCAAACTAGAATGAACTTGTCCTAGGCACTAACCTCTAGCATTTCAATAGCTAATTAAACTCAAGTGACAAGCAATGCAGATTCTTTGCTTAACCTTTTACTCGATGAATATTTATGTAAGAAATAACGACCTCATGAATATTAATTAGACTGACTGTTATAATGGCACATGAAAACAGGATGTTTTGGCAAAGACTGAAACTGTATAATCATATCCATATCATTTCATAAGCAAACAGAGCAGACCCTGATCAGACGGTTCCTACTGCAGCTGTCTGATCTGGGTCTACTCTGTTTGTAATTGGCATAGAAAGGCGTATTTATGGAATAAAGTGTTAACCCTTTCCCTCATATGAAAACTTTTTCACGTCTTTTGCAAGCAGAGAATACCAAGATCAGACAGCTCCTGTAGGAGCTGTCTGATCAGGGTCTGCTCCGTTTGCTTATGAAGTATTACAAATCCGAGTCTACAGTAGTACAGTATCTGCGAAAGCCAAAGCATCCTGTGATCATAAACATTATAAGAAATCAGCTAATACATATTCATGATATCAATATTTCTGACATGAATATTTGTTAGGTTAAGGGTTAAGTCAACTGATTAGGAACCATACAGTAACTACAACAGATAAGATGTCAACCAATCATTATACCACACCAAGAGTTGCCTGACAAATCTTCTATCCTCCTGCTGAAACTTACGATGTCTTACATACGGCTGCACTATTTCATATTGTCATCTTTCTGTGTATTAATACCGAGATCCAGATACGATGCGTAAATCAAAACATTTTCAAGAATATCTCTTTTATTTCTCCACCAAACCCAATGTTGTGACCACTCTTTAGAATCGTCTTGAAGAGACGATTCTAAAGAGTGGTCACACCATAGGGTTTACTGGAGAAATGACAATTTTAGTATTGAGTATGCACACATTTATCTGTTGCTCTGTTTAAAGTATCTCTGTGTGCTAGGGGCACATTTGTGATAACTTAATATAAGTTTGGATCCAAATGACACCGAGTTAAAGGACCCAAGTTGTTTGTCATGCTGACTGTATCTTTGAAGAATTGCTTATAAGAATTATAGCTTGTGACAGATATTGCAGATACATATTACTACAGTGTAAAAAAGAATTTAAGAGGAACCCCATCATGGTACAAAAGACCATTTACTATTACCATTTACTCTATAAATATGCCTTTCTACACCTTTGCAAACAGAGTAGAGCCAGATCAGACAAGTACTACAAGGTCTGCTCTGTCTTCTTATGAAATAATACAGATAATGAATTCTACAATTTCTGCCAAGGCCAAAACATCCTGTGTCAATGTGCTAAAACAATTTATCTAATATTCACGATATCATTATTTCTTACATAATTATCTTTGATAATGGCACGTGGACATAGGAATTTTTTAGCCATAGTTGAAACTCTAGAATCAGCAGACTCTGATCACACGGCTATTATGTACAAGAGCTGTCTGCTCTGGGTCTACTCTGTTTACTCTGTTTGCCAAGACATAGAAAGGCATATGGAGTAAATGAGTTACATAGCAAAATTCGAGGGCTTGGTGCAAAACTATTGTAACTCCTTCACTTTGTGAAGGAGTTACAATATTTTTGCACCAAGCCCTCAAATTGCAAAAGCCAGTTGACCACTTTTAACCCTCCTACCGATACAAAAACTTCCTACTGATACAAAAACTATGTTTTCACCACGTGTGTATGATACAGAAAAGTGCCCAGAGGTTCCGATCCTATGACCATATATTTAACCCATTCCTCCATAGGCTATTTTTAGACTGAACCTCTTTGAATGAATCTACCCAAAAGGAGCATTTACTAGAGAAAAGTAAAATTTTAGAATTTTGTAATTTGAAACTCCTATAGGAGCAAATGCTCTATTTATCACAATGGTTTCAAGAAATGTTTTTTTACAGAGGCGTAGAAAGGCGTATTTATGGAGGAAAGGGTTAATGGAGCTACAGTAGAACCTGTCTAAAGCAAGAACTGAAAAGAAAATTAAGTCTGGATTTTTAAGGCAGGTAATAGCTTAAGGCAGGGAGAGAGTCATGCAAAAAGCTCCTCTGGAGTTTTCTGCACTACTTTCATTCTGCATTATTTAACCCATTTCTTCATAGGCTATATTTAGAACCAGTCTCTTTGAATGAAACTACTGGAAAGGAGCATTTATTAGAAAAATAGGATTTTTTTTAAAGAATTTCGTAGTTTTAAAACCATTGTGATAAATCAGATAATCACATTGGCTTCAAAAAGTGGCGTTTACATAGGCTTCAAAAAGGCATCAATATGAGGGAATGGGTTTTTGCTTTAAACGACATCAATAGTGATTTTACTATGATTTCACCAGCAAACACAGTAGACCCTGGCTCCTACAGGAGCCATCTGATCTGGGTCTACTCTGTTTGCAAAGCCATAAAAGTGTGTTTGTATAAGAAACAGGAACAGCCAAGGGTTAACCCTTTCAGTGCTTTTTTTTCAAGGTAGAATGACCCATCGAAATTGAGTCCATTCAGTATGAAAGGCTTAAACTTGCTAGAGGATTCTGAATGACAAACAGTGCAGACCCAGTTCAGGGGGGTCCTCTAAGAGAGCCCTACGAAAGCCCTCTGATCTGTGTCTACAATGTTTGCAAATGCTAGTGCATGTGTGTAAGGTATTCATAGTGTTAAAATGTTCTATACATTACCTGATAGAAGGAACTATACAGTGTACACCTTGTGACTTTCTGTCTAGATCTATACATTTTAATCTTCAGTATACTAAGTAAAATGTTGCATGCTGAAAACTTGGCCGCCTTCCTGTTAACCCTTATAGATATGTCTGTTAATGCATTTCACTTTGTGAAGGAGTTACAGTAGTTTTGCATCATGCCCTCGATTTGTAAACAGAGTAGACTCAGGTCAGTTGACTCCTGTAGCAGCCATCTCATCAGGGTCTGCTCTGTTTGTTTATGAAATAATTTAGATATGATTCTACAGTTAATGTGCCATGGCATAAAACTCTCAAATTCATATTCAGCAAGCATATATTCCTGATGTCATTTATTCCTTACATGAATACATTCATGGAGTATTATTACTGTATAGGGTTTAGAAAACATAAGTATTGTTGGTCATTTGTAACAAACATACAGCCTGGATGTCCAATAGTTTGGATCCTGATAAACCCAGATATCCTGGTGTCTGATCTGGATCCAAACTCTTTGCAAATACTTCAACAAATTTGCCAGCAGCATGTTCACCCTTCTCATGTTGAATTCTTACATGGGAATCCATCTACTAAGTCTTAGAATACTGAGTCTGTGAATCATTCTAAAGGCAATTTTTTTTTTTTTTCTGTATTGGAGGGGGGGGGGGGGGGGGGGGGTTGGCAGTTAATCCATGATCAGTCATATCCCGACCTTCAGTGGATTTCAGGTGGAGGAAGATCCCAAAAGTTCTCTCGTGCTTAGACAAATTGCACAGTTTAACCATTTCCCTCATATAAACGTGTTTTTTACGCATTTGCAAACAGAGTAGACCCAGATCAGACGGCTCCTAGAGGAGCCGTCTGATCAGGGTCTACTCTGTTTGCTAATAGCATTTGATAGATCTGTTTCTTCACTTTCTAAAATGGCTACAATGTTCCACCTTCCATATTTCTTTATACCTATTTTGTTAATGAATATTCAACAGGTATTGAGATTTGGCCTAAATACAGAACAGGGAAAGGGTTCAAGCATAGAAGAACACCTGTGTAGAAACACCGCCCTACCACAAGTGAGCTGCATGGCTTCCTCAAAATTAAATTGCCCTGACCAAGATTCGAACAACATCGGTGAGGAGCTAAGTGGTTGTGAGTCATATACAATAACTACTTGGCAAATTGATCCCCCACTTCTAAGGGTGTATCAAATGTAGCCATGAAATGACAGGTCCAGATAAGATGCGTAAATTAAAACATTTCCAAGAATAACTCCTTTATTTCTCCACCAAACCTTCGAGACGATTCTAAACAGTAGTCGAAACATAGGGTTTGGGGGAGAAATGACGATTTTAGTTTATTAGTACGCACATTTATCTGTTGTTCTAAATGATCATGGCAAATAATGTAGAGCCATATGAGGCAGTTCTTCTAGCAGCTCGCTGCTGTCTCATTTGGGTCTACACTACATGTATCTGCAAATGCAGAAATGCCTGTATGCTAACAGCATGAGAAAGGTTAAAGGAACCAACTTACCTTTTAAGATGTCTTCACTACAATGCAACAAGTGTAGACCTAGTTCTCAAATTGGTATCAAAGCAGATTATCCAAAAAATCATCCCTTTTCCTAATAAGTTTGCAAGTAATTAAGAAATAAAGAATTTAGTAAAAACCCTCTAAAGTGACCACTTTATAAATAAATTTACCGTAGGTGACTTTAAAAAGAAGAGGTAGCTTAATGCAGATTGAAAGTGATGCAGAAAGCTCCTGTAGGAGCTTTCTGCATGACTTCCAGCTAATAATTATTCGTAATGTCATTATTTCTTACATGAATATTCAACAGGGAAAGGGATAGGCATCTCATTTGAATAAAGACCGTTTGTAAATGTTACCACCAATATATACATGTACAGTAAAATCTCCTTATAAAGACCACTAAATTGTGTTAATTATTTGGTATTTAGGGCAGGTGGCCGCTTAAAGCAAGGTGAAAGTAAAACAGAACGCTCCTATAGGAGCGTTCTGTTTTACTTTCACCTTGCTTTAAGCAGCCACCTACCTTTAATGCAAAATACTTGATGTAATTTAGTGGCCATTATAGAAAGGTTTTACTGTATGTGTCCTAAAGTTTTCCGGCTGTGTCTGTATGGGAAACAGAACTCCTGGCTAGTGATATGAGCTAAACATTTCCCATCAATACTACCCACCGTTCCACCAAATCCTAGATTGCGACTATCAAGCAGAACCATCTCAAAGAAACAATTCAATATCAGTGGACAGAACGTAGGGAGAATCCAGGATAAATATGGAAGCTTTGAATCTGAAATACTCTTGTCTTGGACTGTTGACCGTAAGACTTATCTTAGATATCAAATGTATAACTTACGGCTGGGCGTTCCCGGTGCGTGTCCACAGCTGGTATATTCAGACTGAAGAACTCTACCCTACAACCATAGGCTACTGGTGTGAGCTTTATCACAGTGTGGAGGGGGACTTTCAGGTACGGTAGGTCCTCTATAAACATAAACAACAAACAAACAAATTAACGCCTACCCTGTTAACCTCGTATAGTCTATTTTTAGATACCTCTTTGAATAAATCTACCGAAAAGAAGCATTAACTAGAGAAAAGGATTTTTTTTTAGAATTTTGTAGTTTGAAACCATTGTGATAAATAGAGCATTTGCTCCTATAGGAGCAAATGCTCTATTTATCACAATGGTTTCACAAAGTGACTTTCACAAAGAGTCATCAAAAGTCGTCAATATGAGGGAATGGGTTAAGTTATCATTTAACCCTGTACTCCATAGTAATGACTTTTTGTGCCTTTGCAAACAAAGTAGACTCAGATCAGACGGCTCCTGCAGGAGTCGTCTGATCAGGGTCTGCTCTGTTTGCTTATAAAATAACAGATCTATTTTAACAGTATCTGCCATAGTAAAAAGTTCCTTGTTTATAATAAGCTAATTAATATTCATACAGTCATTATTTCTGACATATATATTCAATGGGTACATGCCTTTGCTTAACCCATTACCTCGTATGCTATTTTTAGATCCAACCATGTTGAATACACCTACCGAAAAGGAGCATTATCTAGAGAAAATGAAACTTTTAGAATTTTGTAGTTCAGAAATCATTGTGATAGAGCATTTGCTCCTATGGAACAAAAATTAATGCTCTATTTATCACAATGGTTTCAGAAAGTGGTTTTTAAGAGATGTCAATATGAGGGAATGGGTTAAATATTAACATTATTTTCTTCGAATTACGTGTATTTCCCTAAAATATAAGAGCACAAGGTTTGGGTACCAGTACGTGAGACCACAAAACTGCTCAACTCATCTACGTAGTCTCATAATTCTCAACAAATCCTCTGTCCTCCACTGTCTTACTTAACCCTTTTCCTCATTGACACCCCTATGACCTATGCAAAACAGAGTAGACCCAGATCAAACTGATGGCTCCTGCAGGGACTGCCAGACCAGGTGTTGCTCTGTTTGCTTATGAAAAATTATAGATCTCATTCTACAGCTTTTGTTATGGTCAGCAATTTTCTTGTTCATGATACCATTATTAAATTCAGAGCTACGTGTAATTAACAATTCTCACATGAATACACTACTGCATACATAGGCCATTAAAATATAGTAACTATACCATTAAATGTACATTAAACTTGTAAAATCCATTAATTCCCCCATTATTTCCCCATTAATTCCTGCAATAACGATTTTAACAGTGTTTGAAAAATAAATGGTGTAACCCCTTAAAACACCATGAAATATCATTTTCATGGCCATTAATAATACCTGGGAAGGCATTAAAAAATAAAGAAAATATTATTATAAGGTTAATGGCAATGAAAAACTTATGAAATCCTGTTTTGATCTTTTAAACCTGTTTATTAATGCCCATTAATTGTATCCAATTCTCTTTAATGGCCATGAATATCCAAGCCACTTTTAATCATGCCCATTCTTTAATGACCATGAAAAAGAAAAACTTAAATTTTTAATGCCAATTGAAGTTATGATTGTTGTTATTCAATATATAAAAATGTCAATACATTCTTGCAAAATGATTATTTAATGGCCTTCATTTTATTAATGCCCATTAAAATCGTAAAAAAAAAAATGAAATAAAAAAACAAAACAAAATTAATTTAAATTTAAGATGACTTGGACAAAAGAAACTTCAAATAGATGTAGCTTTGAAACTAGTGTATGTGATAAATAGACCATTTGCTCCCTTTTTCAAGAGCAAAATGGTCTTTTTATCATTGGTTAATAATTACTGTTATAATTACCTCCCTTTATTTGTAAAAGAACAGACTTTTATAACAAATATATTTGTAATGAGGAATAAAGTAAATGAATCACTTATATATAAATAAATATGTATTTTCTAAAGTACAGTACATTACTTTTTCAAAATGTTGGTTTAATATGGACATATTCAAACCCATTATCCATGTTATTTTGTGTACTACTATAAGTAGTAGGTGGCTCATGCATGTTAACATTATTCTTGATATGCCAGCTCCATGCTGTATGTACAAATCTACTTTCTGTTTGGAGAAGTCTGACATACATTTATTTATGATCTTCTGCTGTGTACAGCGCCGTCATGCGCCTGATAAAAGAACACAGTCTACTGGAATTGAGTGGATTTCAAATGACTAATTTAATTAACTGTGCCCATTAATTGATTTCAGGGGATGTTAATGGGTATTTGCTCCCATTAAAAACTTTTGATGGTTATTTTAATTATAATATTAATGGCCATTATATCTATATTTTAACAGACTTTTAAGAGGATGGTGTTAACAGGTTTTTCAGGGAATTTTAAGGATGCCATTAAATAGTGACCATTGAAATACCATCAAAGGTTTACCTATTAATGGGTCATTTTAATGGTGTACCATTAAAACTAGATGAAAATCCTGCTACAAATTTAATGGGGCTTAAATAAAGTATTTTAATGACAATTTAATGGCAATGGCATGCAGTTGTGATACCGTACTTACAAGGAAAAGGGTGAATGAACCCTTTCCATCATAAAACACTTTTTCATGCCCGACCCTACCTAATCAGACAGCTCCTATAGGAGGAAGCATCTAATCAGGGTCTTTTCTGTTTGCTTTTGAAATTGTATAGATCTGATCCTACATTTTTTTATTAGTGATGACACACGTAATCTTTTCAAACATCAAATTTATCTTAGACACAGCTTTAGAATACAATGCACTGTTCTAGATTTTCTTTTGCACCATGTTAGTTTCAGGGTAGTGCTAAGCTTTATGAAGAGTGCTAGATAAGATGCATAAATTAAAACATTTTCAAGAATAGATTCTTTATTTCTCCACCAAACCCTATGTTGTGACTACTCTTTAGAATTGTCTCTTTGACATGATTGTAAAGAGTGGATAAAACAGGTTTGGTGGAGAAATCAGGATTTTAATATTTGAATATGCACCTTTTACCTATCACTCTGGCTTTATGTACTTTCATGGTCTTGTATCTCTCTAAAAGTCATAGAGCTTACAAGACACAACATAAGACAGCTGTGAAGGCCAAAAGAAAAAAATAGTTTCCAGATTTTACATGTATGAAAAGTACGAAATTACGGGTATACAAGATACACTGACACACACTGACACAACTTGACAAACAGGTTTTCAATTGCATTACTAAAAACAAAAAAGTGACCTTGACATTAGTGAATTCAAAAGCAGCTCTGAATGATCTTCAATCAACTCTTCTTCCAAGAAATTCAAAATCTTATCATTTTATAGGAAATAATTCTACTTTTTAAGACACTGACTTTAATTGAGCTGAAATGTGACACTAAGGCAGCTTTCCATATTATACATACATACCAAATTTGATTTCAATACCTTATTTCTACTCAAATTTATCATTAAGGAAAGAATTATTAACACACATTTAGGGGCATACCTCTCCATCGAATGATACAATTAGAGTAACACTTTAAATTAACCCTTTACCTGATAAATATTCATGTAAGAAATAATGGCAAACAGAGCAGACCCTGATGAGGTGCCTACTACAGGATTTGGGTCTTCTCTGTTTGCCAAGGCATAAAAAGGCATCTAATCAGGAAAAGGGTAAATAAAGTAATGCCCTGATTAAATTTTGGTATTTAATCTCACACAAAAAATTATGACACATTCCAGAGGTAGATAAGATGCATACATTAAAACATTTTCAAGTATAACTTTTTTATTTCTCCACCAAACCCTATGTTGTGACCACTCTCAAGAATCGTCTCTTCGAGACGATTCTAAAGAGTGGTCACAACATAGGGTTTGGTAGAGAAATAACGATTTTAGTATTTGAGTATGCACCGTTATCTGTTGCTCTGCACATTCAAGCCATTTACATGTGAAGAATTTAGCTTAACTACAGTTGTGTACAGTTGTGATGACAGTGACGTGGACACAGTAACTAGATTCAGCTGGACAAATCTGTGACAACAGTTACTGAGGCTAGCTTATACAACCAACACAACTGGAAAATGGGTAGAGTGGGTATAATGTTATATATATATTAAACCTCTCTATAATGATTGCTTAATGAATGGACATGGGGACCTATAAGAGAAAGGGGTTGCTTAATCCAGAATGAAAGTAATGCACAAAGCTCCTATAGGAGCTTTCTGCATTACTTTCATCTTGCATTAAGCTACCACCAGTCCTGTCTTTTATCAAAAGCCCAGATTTTTTTTGTCGAATCTTTTTCTTGATTGCCTTCTTTTTTTCTTGATTGTCAATTTTTTATCTACCTTTTCCATGTCTAATTTTTTCGTGACTGTCCCCTTTTTTGTTTTTGTCTACTTTTTTCTTGATTTTCAACCAGTGCTTCTGTTTACATCATAATCATGTCTAAATATACACTGAAAATCGTCGGAATGCAAAACAGTCAAGTATGTTGTGTGCATGGGACACAAGATCAATGACCAAAAACAAACAAGACATAGGAGCACCTGCCTGGATTGGTTACAATTTTTTCATTTAGAGTCGGCATCTAAATGTAAGTATACTACGAGAACCGTTCTGTTGCATAGTAATGACATTTGGCTGCTGAAAAATATGGTGTCTGCCAGTAAAAAAGCTAAACACGCCAGGTACAGAATCATGGCTGCAAGACCATGGGTTTAAAGACCGGTTAGTAGCAGAAGTTAACCCTGAAACCAATAGCATTACCATGTGATGTGTTGTATGCACTGAAAATCACATTTAGCAGAGGATACAGTGATTTTCAGCGCTGCTTACTCAAGCGATGCTCATCATCGCACTTTAAATTAAAGCATCAAGAAATACTGTTTAATTCAGTGCTTGTAACACTTCAATTTTCTCTGTGAACAGTGGTTAGACAATAAGCGGAACCCTAAATAGGATGCATGTTGAAAAGCAACACCATTGAGAAACTTCCTATTTGGATTTACTTAAGGATAGTACACAGGCAGAGACTCATCATGAAGCATATTATCAGACTTCTATGTATTATAAGCTCTGGTCTTGCATTATAGTGTCTTCATTGATTTATAACTGCCAACTGAAAATGTTTGAGATAAAAGTTAAATTATACATCAGTTTAAATTTTAAAATAGTTTTACCCCATAGCATTTAATGGTGCAAAAAATCTCCACAACTTTGGCAGGAGTGAAATTATCTGGGACCCAGCGCGAACGAAACCACTGTTTTCAACTCTCTCTTGTATGCAAATATTGTTTTGTTTGTTGACTCCTTCAATACTAAACATGGTTACTTAAGCAGAAATTCTACTGAAAATATCGAAAGCCTGGGAATAGCTTGGGATGAGAGCGCTACTTACTACTAAAATCATCACAGAAGCTATAAAAACATGCAATATAACAATCACAAATATAGATTTTAATAGCTCACATAACCATAACAACAAAATGTAAAAGTGACATATATAACTGATATATCCAGATTATGAGATAACAAGAAGACTGGTCACTATCACGGAATTCTTTTCCAACAAGTCATTTGATTTGACAGGGCTGGAAAAGTCCCTAAATCTTTTACTCATCCTGCCAGCTGCTTTTGTCTTTAATTTTACTTAAATTCATTGTTAAAATTTCTGAAATTCTCCAGGCCTGTTTGAATTTATCCTAAACATGCCTACCTGACAAAGTTTAGATAACCCTTTACTTGGAATTCAGGATTGTTCATCAAACAATTGCTGTAAGAACTGTCTGATCATGTTCAGCTCTGTTTGCATATGTTAGTACAGACTTTTTTACATAATACAGTAAAACCCCTCTAATGCGACCACTTAATGAACAAACATGGCTGTCTTCATAGCAGGTTGTTGCTTAATGCAGGACGACAGTTATGCAGAAAGCTCCAATAGGAGCTTTCTGCATAACTTTCATCCTGCATTAAGCTACCACCTGCCTTTGCCACTGTGAATTATGCTCCTTTTTGGGTGGTCGCATTAGCAGGGTTTTACTGTACATGTAGTACAATTTCTTATTTTTTTAATGTTAAACCCTTTCCCTCATGCAAATGCTTTTTCACGCCTTTGCAAAGTAGACCCAGATCAGATGGCTCTTGTATGGGCCGTCTGGTCAGGGTATGCTCCGTTTTTCTTCGACACTATAATAGATCTGACTCTACAATTTCAATAATGTGTCAATATGCCATTATATAAATTTAGCTTAATACATATTCATGATGTCATTATTTCTTTCATGAATATTCAACAGCTAAAGAGTTAAAAAAAACCTTTCTTCCCACTGTATAGACACATACAACATACTGTACATGCATAACACATTTGTGTCACCAAGCCGAGTTACACAGAGGTCCAGATAAGATGCGTAATTTTTTTTTATTTCACCGCCAAACCCTATGTTGTGACCACTCTTTAAAAATCGTCTCTTCGAGACGATTCTAAAGAGTGGTCACAACATAGGGTTTGGTTGAGAAATGATGATTTTAGTACTCGAGTACGCACGTTTATCTGTTGCTCTCATTACAATTGGTTTCAGCATCCCCTCCCCTTATTATATTCCTTTCACCTATAGGCCTAATATAGTTATATAGACTAGATAGATATAGACTATGTATATAGGCCTACACTTATATATATATACATATATATACACAGACTCTAATTTACAGTTAAACCTGTCTTGAGTGACCTTTCGTCTTTAACCCATTACCTCATAGGCTAACCTCTTTGAATGAATCTACCTAAAGGAGCATTAACTAGAGAAAAGGAATTTTTTAGAATTCTGTAGTTTGAAACAATTGTGATTTATAAATAGAGCATTAATTTTGCTCCTATAGGAGCAAATGCTCTATTTCTCACAATAGTTTCAACAGGTGATTTTTGCCGAGGCATCAAAAGGCGCCAATATGAGGGAATGGTTTAACTTATGAAATTGTAATAGACCTGACTCTATTGTGTCTACAAATGCCAAAAATTATTATTCCATTATAAAATTTCTGGTGATAAATATTCATAAAATCATTTGTCCTTTTATGAATATTTCACAGGGAAAGATTAATTAGTAGAGTCCACTTACAGCTTTTACTGTACATGTATATAGGTTTATAGTGACAATATATAGGCAAGCGAATGTTTGTTTTTTTATCCAGCCATAAAAATATGTCTGCTGAACCATTTACTCATGAATATGCATGTAGCATCAATTAGAATTTTTTTATACAGGCACTTTAACAAAGGAAATTTTGATCATAGCAAAAGCTAAATAATAAGATCTATGATTCCATAAGCAAACAGAGCTTACTGACAGATCTTACTGGAGTCATCTAATTTGGGTCTACTCTGTTTGCAAAGACATATTTATAAAGGCATATCTATGGTGTAAAGAGTAAAATTTTCATCTATTGCAATTTCTACCTATTTCCAATTTGTTCAATCTTTTGAGAAACCAATGACCCGGTGTCAAACAGCTTGGATCCAGAAGAGATGCCAAGTTACATGGCATCTCACCTAGGGGTCAAGCTGTTTGCAAATTAGCTTGGCAGGACAAAGGTTTCAGAATATCCCATTCCTCCATGAATATTCATGTGAGTATTAATGAGATAATTTTTTTATAATAGCACATGGACACACAAAGTTTTAGCCATGGCAGAAACTGTAGAATCATATCTATGTTATGTCATATTAACCCTTTCCCTGTTCTATGTTTACTACAAATTTCATTACCTACTGAATATTCATGGACAAAAACGTTATAATGGAATATGGAAGGTGGAGCATTGTAGCCATTGTAGAAAGTAAAGACACCGATCTTTGAAATTCTATTAGCAAACAGAGTAGACCCTGATCAGACGGCTCCTCTAGGAGCCGTCTGATCTGGGTCTACTCTGTTTGCAGACGCGTGAAAACACGTTTATATGAGGGAAAGGGTTAAAGCAAACAGAGCAGATCCTATACGAGCAAATGCTCTATTTATCACAATTGTTTCAAACTACAAAATTCTAAAAACTTTCCTTTTCTCTAGTTAATATTCCTTTTCTGTAGATTTATTCAAAGAGGCCTATGAGGGAATGAGTTAACAAGCAACAGTATATTTATGATAACCTTAGCAAAGTTCTGATTCTTAACACTTTATTTCATACATACACATTTTAACCCTTTCCCTGTTCTGTATTTAGGCCAAATTTCAATACCTAATGAATATTCATGAATAAAATAGTTATAAAAAAATATGGTAGGTGGAACATTGTAGACTGTTTAGAAAGCAAAGAAACAGATCTACCAAATTCTATTAGCAAACAGAGCAGACCCTGATCAGACGGCTCCTCTAGGAGCCGTCTGATCTGGGTCTACTCTGTTTGCAGATGCGTGAAAACACGTTTGTATGAGGGAAAGGGTTAACACCTTTGCAAACAGAGTAGAGCCTGATCAGACAGCTCCTGTATGAGTCCTTTGATCAGAGTCTTGAAATAATGTCCTTTTTTTTTTAAAATCTGCAAAAAATTAAGCAAGCAATCTGGCACAAATTTGCTGTTAAAGGTTTGCCTAAACTGATAAAGGAAAATCTTTCCAAAGAACTTTCACCAGATATGTCTTTGACGCCTTTTGACGCCTCTGTAAAAATCACCTTTTTGAAACCGTTGCGATAAATAGAGCATTTGCTCCTATGCTCTATTTATCACAATGGTTTCAGAACTACACAATTCTAAACGTTTCCTTTTCTCTAGTTAATGCTTCTTTTCGGTAGATTTATTCAAAGAGGTCGGATCTAAAAATAGCCTATGAGGTAATGGATTAATGTCTTCGCAAATAATCATGACCTAGATCAAATGGCTCCTATAGAAGACGTCTAATCGGGGTTTACTCTGTTTGCATGTGGAATAATGTACATGTAGATCTGATTGCAATTTCCGTCACAGCCAAAAAATCCTGTATTCATAATTATGCTATTACAGAAAATCAGGTAATTAATATTCATCATGAAATCACTATTAATTTCCTCACATTAATATTCATGATGTAAAGGGTTAATGAAGAAAAAAGAGCTGAAGAAGCTGTTACAGAATTTTCAATACAAATGATTCATATTTGAAGGCAACTTATTGGGAACCAGTCAAGGAATATATATATAAGAGATGTTAAAATGGCAATTAGCATTAGTGATTTAGATGTTTTCTCCAGAAAATGTTATGCTGCAAAAAATGACTGATACAGACCTATTCCAATAGCTCATCTTGGTACTTGGAGCAAACTGAGATAAAACAAGTTATGGGAGCATTGAAAGCAACGCCAAAGTCCCCTACCGGTTGAACTCTTTGTCACAATTGAATGAATGGCCCTTACGTCCTGCATATTCATACAAAAATCTGTATATCATACTTATCGAATCAAATATATCACTTCTGACACATATAACATTCAAAGATCACAAACATAAGTAATAAGCTTCATGACAATATCTCTTGTATGTTTTTTTTTTTCTTTTTAAAAATGCAATGTTTACAAAAAAGTTCAAGTCCAAGGAGGATAATTCTGTTAAAATTCATGGCAGAATTATGGCGGCTGCCAGACAATGTCATCTATTAAGGCCAAGCAGTTTTGTCTCTTTGTTAAGTGTCAACTCAAACCTTCAAAACCTGAGTACCTATTCACAAAAATTCAAAGTTCAAGGACCATAACTCTGGCAAAAATTATTCAACCAGACCAAGATTCAACCTTAAGCTGTAACTCATCCAGATTTAGCTTTATGGGAAATTTTAAGTTAATATCTCAACCACTTCCAAAAGAATTCCATACAATTGAAAATTTGAGGAAAAAATTCAGGGGCCATAACTCTGGCAAAAAGTGTTCAACAGGGTAGAGATTAAAGCTTAAGCTTTAACTCATCTAGATTTAGCGCAATACCAATCTATCACAATGGTTTCTAAAAGTGACCTTTCCAGAGGTGTGTCACTATGAGGGAATGGGTTAAATTACATTGACATAATTGCATGAAGATCCTGATCAACCTGCTTATATATAGGAGCAATTCGTTCTGGGTCTGCACTGTTTACCAAAATTTGCCTGTCCAAATACGTAGGGTAATTAGGATATAACAAGGAAATAGACAAATCACATCACATCAATTCAACTGTATTAAAATTGAAAGAGAAAATCGTGGAAGTAACTAATGCTACAATCACAAAACAGCCACACTATATGAACAGAAGGTTAGTGAGGTTCTAACGTGGCATACCAACTCGGCTCCAGATAAGCGGGAGTACGCTGAATATTCCGTTACAAGATTTTCTTTATTTCTCCATTGAATCCATGGCTTTGGCTACTCATTAGATTTGTTTCCCAAGAGACAGTACTAATGAGTACTCACGACTATGGACTTGGAGGGAAAATATCGTATTCCCCCTAATAAACACTCCTACTCTACTAAATTCCACTTTACCTCAAGGGAGGAAACTAATAATGATTAAAACCATTATATAAAGATTTTTTTTTTCAATATACAGGCTGTAGCTTAATGCAGACTGAAAGCAATGCAGAAAGCTCCCCTAGGAGCTTTCTGCAATGCTTTTAGTCTGCATAAAGCAACCATCTGTATACGAAATGCAAAATTGTTTCAACTCTTTCCCTGTTCTACGTTTATTCCTAATTTCAATACCTACTGAGAATACAAGGATAAAACAGTTATAATAAAATACGGAAGGTGGAACATAGTAGCAATTCTAGAAAGTAAAGAAACAGATGTATCAAATTTCATTATCAAACAGAGCAGACCTTGATTAGACAGCCCTATAGGAGCTGTCACGGTCTGATCTGGGTCTATTCAGTTTGCAAATGCATGAAAAAGCGTTTATATGAAGGAAAGGGTGAAACAATGTAACGCCCCTCGGAGTGTTTAATATATTAGAGATAATACAGTATGGACATTTTTTTCATCTGAACTACTCCCCTTATCTTGAGCTCCTATATCAAGTTATACGTGTAGTGAATACCTGAGTAATGGAATAACTGATAAGTCACAGTCGCCATTTCCCTTCATATGCATTTTCGCCACTGACGCCTGGGGCACGGGTACATAGGGTATTTCTTCTGTTAGGAGGACAATTTAAAAATGCATGTCAAAATTAGTGTCAAGGACGGAAAAAGTCACCCACCTGGAGTATTAGTATGAATAATTATATGAATTAACAAAGACAGGGGGTTGGTTTGGAAATTTAACACTTAAACGTCATGAATGCGAAAACAATCACGATTTGAATAAAACAATACTTATTCATACACACTCTTGACAAGGTTTCGTGCTAAACTTAACCCTTTCCTTCATATAAATGCTTGTTCTTGCCTTTACAAACAGAGCAGACCCAGATCAGACAGCTCCTGTAGGAGCCATCTGATCAGTGTCTGCTCTGTTTGCAATTGAAATTACACAGACCTGATTCTGAAGTTTTTATCAAAACCAAAGAAATCCCTTAAAAGTTTGACATTATACAAATCCAACTATCAAATATTCATGATGTCATTATTTCTTACTTGAATATTGAACAGGGAAAGGATTAAATAGACTAGCATACATATACTTTCTAACTGAGTACTGAGCCAATGAGCAGGCATTTCTAATTTGTCCTTGAGCCCTATGTCCCTGCAGGCAGTCCCAGTAGTCTTGAACCTAAGAACTGTAAATGTCATTTTATTTACAAGATCATAATATTCACTTTTTTCATGGGTCGACCATTTCATCATTTCTGTCAAGTTCAAAACTGTAATGTGAAATGCTGCTTGCTTTTGAATTCAAGGTCCAAAACTGTTGATACAGGTGCATATTCAAATACTAAAATTGTCATTTCTCCACCAAACCCTATTTTATGACCACTCCTTTGAATCGCCTCGTAGAGATGATTCCAAAGAGTACCAGGTCACAACATAGGGTTTGATGCAGAATTAAAGGAGCTATTCTTAAAACTAATTTAATTCATGCGTCTTATCTTAGCCACTGAAGACTTCATCCACCCAATGCTTAAAATTAAATCGCAGAATAGCAATCTTGCAAATAAAAAAGTCATTTCCAGTAAAAATAAGTTTCTATTACAAATAACAAGTAAATATCTCATCTAAATCTTGTGCCTTTGCATTACACATGTTACTTAAATACATATTATATTTTATAACATACCCCACATGCACAATTAGCGACAAATGTTTAACCCTTTACCCCATGAATAATTATACAAGAATTAATTACTTCATGAATATTCATTATCTGATTTTTTATAATGGCCAAATGATAAGAGGATTTAATATTGGTATTTGGTATTGGTAGAAGCTGTAGAATCAGATCTATATTATTTCTTAAGCAAACAGAGCAGACCCTGATCAGACGGCTCCAAGAGGAGCCGTCTGATCTGGGTCTACTCTGTTTGTAAAGGTGTTGAAAGTTATCTCTATGAGGAAAGGTTAACAGTATTACTTTGTTAGGCCTCAGTTAGGATTCAGATCATTGAATAATATCAGTTAACCCTTAAAGTGCGGGAACACAGAATACAAAACATTTGCAGACAGTGTAGATCTAATTCAAAGGGCCCTAAGGGAGCCCTTTGATCAGGGGTCTGCAATCTTTGTCATAAAAATAGTTTTCTTCAGTGATAAATCTGAATACAATATTTAGCCAATTAATATTCAGAAAGGGAGGAGCTAGTTTTAATCATTCAGCAGATTAAGGGTTAATGATGTCAATTATGTAAATATCTAAAACATTTGAGAGATTGTTTTATTTGAATTACTTTAAAACCCTTCAATGCCATGAAGAAGGGTCAGTGATATCATATGCAAACAGTTTGGATCCAAATGAGACAACGAGTAACTCGGTGTCTCATCAGGATCCAAACTGTTTGACACAGTTTATCATTTTATAAAGAAATTGAAAAAAAACTTGAAGCAGACGAAAATTTGTCTGGCAGACGACAATGCTGGCACTGACAGGGTTAACCCTCTCCCTCATATTGACGACTTTTGACGACTCTGTAAAAGTCACTTTGTGAAACCATTGTGATAAATAGAGCATTTGCTGCTATAGGAACAAATGCTCTATTTATCAAAATGGTTTCAAGCTACAAAATTCTAAAATTTTCCTTTTCTCTAATTAATGCTTCTTTTCGGTAGATTAATTCAAAGAGGTTGTATCGAAAAATAGCCTATGAGGTAATGGGTTAAACTGTAAATTGAAGATACATATAATGACAGTTAGACTGTTAGTATTTATTGAAATAAAAAGATCATTAGTATGTTTTGCATTAGTTTTCTACATAACCCCATAATGTATTTCATTCACCGTTTCTGCATAAATAATGTGCACATGTAGCTTTATGTTAACCTTAAATAATATGGTAAATAGCACATATCTAAGGTGTTATGTTCAAAACAAAATCTCTCATTCTAATCCACAATTTTCTTGGGATTTATTAAATTCGTCTTCCAAAAACAACTAGAACTATCACTAAAGGTGATGAATACCCCCACACGGCAGCCTTGATTGCAAATCCAAGTTTTGAACATGTAACAGGACCAAATAACAAAAATACCCAAAGTTCAAATAGAGAAAATTCTGTAATTTATTCCAAGTATCAAGTGAATCAGGTTGAAATTGAAGGAGGAGTTCAAAGTACAAGATTTTGCCTGCCAATTTCAAGGCCAAAGGTCAAGGTCAAGGTCACAGAGACCTGAAATTTGTGTCTTGCACATCTACTACTCCTGAGTAACATTTATGCCAAGTATCAAGTAAATCAGGTTGAAAGTGAAGGAGGAGTTCGCCGTACAAGATTTTGCCTGCCAATTTTAAGACCAATTTCAAAGCCAAAGGTCAAGGTCACAGAGATTTTGAATTTGTGTCTTGCACATCTACTACTCCTGTGTAACATTTATGCCAAGTATCAAGTGAATCAGGTTGAAAGTGAAGGAGGAGTTCAAAGTACAAGATTTTGCCTGCCAATTTTAAGATCAATTTCAAGGCCAACGGTCAAGGTCAAGGTCACAGAGACCTGAAATTTGTTTCTTGCACATATACTATTCCTGAGTAACATTTATGCCAAGTATCAAGTGAATCAGGTTGAAATTGAAGGAGGAGTTCAAAGTACAAGATTTTGCCTGCCAATATCATGACCAATTTCAAGGCCAAAGGTCAAGGTCAAGGTCACAGAGACCTGAAATTTGTGTCTTGCACATCTACTACTCCTGAGTAACATTTATGCCAAGTATCAAACGAATCAGGTTGAAAGTGAAGGAGGAGTTCAAAGTACAAGATTTTGCTTGCCAATTTTAAGACCAATTTCAAGGCCAAAGGTCAAGGTCACAGATATTTTAAATTTGTGTCTTGCACATCTACTACTCCTGAGTAACATTTATGCCAAGTATCAAGTGAATCAGGTTGAAATTGAAGGAGGAGTTCAAAGTACAAGATTTTGCCTGCCAATTTCAAGACCAAAGGTCAAGGTCAAGGTCACAGAGACCTGAAATTTGTGTCTTGCACATCTACTACTCCTGAGTAACATTTATGCCAAGTAACAAGTGAATCAGGTTGAAATTGAAGGAGGAGTTCAAAGTACAAGATTTTGCCTGCCAATTTCAAGACCAATTTCAAGGCCAAAGGTCAAGGTCAAGGTCACAGCGACCTGAAATTTGTGTCTTGCACATCTACTACTCCTGAGTAACATTTATGCCAAGTATCAAGTGAATCAGGTTGAATGTGAAGGAGGAGTTCAAAGTACAAGATTTTGCCTGCCAATTTCAAGACCAATTTCAAGGCCAAAGGTCAAGGTCAAGGTCACAGAGACCTGAAATTTGTGTCTTACACATCTACTACCCCTGAGTAACATTTATGCCAAGTATCAAGTAAATCAGGTTGAATGTGAAGGAGGAGTTCAAAGTACAAGCTTTTGCCTGCCAATTTCAAGACCAATTTCAAGGCCAAAGGTCAAGGTCAAGGTCACAGAGACCTGAAATTTGTGTCTTGCACATCTACTACTCCTGATTAACAATTATGCCAAGTTTCAAGTGAATCGGGTTGAAACTGAAGGAGGAGTTCGCCGTACAAGATTTTGCAGACAGACCGACCGCCCGCCCGACCGACCGACAGGCTGATTCCAGTATACCCCCCTCAAACTCTGTTTGTGGGGGTATAATAAAAAGATCTACGGTGACTGACAACTGTGGTATTTGAAAGACGCTGTTAACCAGGAACATTCATGTTAAAACCCTTTTTAAGGCTTTACACAATAGACACATCTTTTTATGCCTTTGCAGACATAATAGACCCAGATCAGACAGCTCCTGTAGGAGTCGTCATGGTGTATTGAATAACAGAAAAGTTACTGCCAAATAACAGTATTATACTGTGATCGAGAGGTTTTATGTTATCAGAAAGTAATGTAACACAAAAGAATAGGCCTGAAATACCACAAGCAGAGGATGATTCAGTGTTTAACCCTTTCCCTCATATAAACCTGTTTTCACGCATCTGCAAACAGAGTAGACCCAGATCAGACGGCTCCTAGAGGAGCCGTCTGATCAGGGTCTGCTCTGTTTGCTGATAGAACTTGAAAGATCTGTTTCTTTACTTTATAAATGGCTACAATGTTCTACCTTCAATATTTCGTTATAACTTTTTTGTCCGTGAATATTCAGTATGTATTGAAATTGTACTAAACATAGAACAGGGAAAGGGTTAACCCTTTCCCTGTCCAATATTCATGTAAGAAATAATGATGTCATGAATAGAGGGTTAGTACACGTTTTTCGAAATAACAACTGCAGTGTCACGAACTAGGGGCTGTTGTTGTCAAGAGCCCAAAGGGCAAGGGCAACAACTTGTCCCAAGGCACACTGCAGATGTTATTGCCCGAAACAAACATGTATTGTCGCTATTCTTGCATAAAACCTTTTTCTGCTTTCCTGTGTTCATTAAATTGATAAAAATACAACCATAACTATACGCTATTTCTTTGATGGTTCATTCGATTTACGCTGTTACCAGGCACTGTTACAACGCTGTAGTCTTCGCGTCTACTATGTACATTAGGCCCCGCAAAGGTATAATTAAAACTAGTCAACAACAGCGCGTGAGTGCGAGAATTGCCTTATTAATACATGGGTAAACGGAACTACAAAAGCATGTTTTATGCAAGAATATCTATTGGCTGATTATTTATGATGGCATATGTACACAGGATGTTTTGCCTTAGGCAGAAACTGTAGAATCAGATCTATATTATACCATAAGCAAACAGAGCAGACCCTGATCACATGGCTCCTACAGGAGCCGTTTGATCTGGGTCTATCTGTTTGCAAAGCGCAGAAAGGCATATTTATGGTGTAAATGGTTAAGACACTTCTGAAGGTGAAGTTTGATCAGGGACTTTACTATATGCCACTATGTGTGTCTAATTTAACCATTTCCTTCACATAAATGCATTACCACACATTTGCAAACAGAGTAGATCCAGATCAGACTGCTCCTATAGGAGCCGTCTGATCTGGGTCTGCTCTATTAGCTAATGGAATTCTAAATATCTGTTTCTTTAGTTTCTAAAATGGCTACAATGTTCCACTTTCAATATTTCAATAGGGCTACAAGGTTCCACCTTCCATTATTTCATAATAGCTATTCTGTCTATGAATATTCAGTATAGGTATTGAAATTTGGAATAAACATAGAAGGAGGAAAAGGTTAAATTATCCAAAATGGTGCCAATTTGAATTATTCATCTTTATAAACCCATGGAATGCAGAGACTAGGTGTTCAAAACTTTAGGGCAAATGTGACGGCCTGTATTTAATTGGATAATGTATACAATGGTCAGGCTTGCTTTTGTTTTGTTTTGTTTTAACAGTATTTCAGTCATATCACAACATCCAGTTAATTACAGGTGGAGGAAGACCCCAGAAGAACATCTAGGTTGAAACACCGACCTAACAATGGTTAGGAGAAAGGCCTGAAGTACATACCAGTACAGAAGTTGCCAAGAAAAAGTCAAAAGCTGGAGAAGGTCTCTGATCAGGGTCAGCAATGTTTGTCATTCAAAAACCCTTTAGCAAATTTGATCCTTCCATGCTGGATCATTCCACCCTGGAAATTCAAACTACGAGACCATGTTGCAAAAATTATAATTTAAATAAATCATCTATGCCATACGACTACATGCAAACACACAAGCTGAATGATACCGCTAAAATCAATGTATGTAGTCCATCCAATAAAACAGGTCAAATGGAAATTGTAAGTACTGTAGATCCATATCATTGCAAAAGTTTAAATACACTGCAGCTGTTAGGAACTTCACAGCTCAAACTCTGTATAATTTGTAGACTTATTTGAGTCCAAGGAAGAACCTATCCATAACAGCCATTTACCCCTTTGAAACCTAAATATTCAAAGTGGAATTTTCAATCATTGTTTAAGGCTATTCAGTATTAACCCTATCCCTGTTGGATACTTAAGTAAGAAATAATTACACCATTAATCTTTCCCTCCATAAATACGCCTTTCTACACCTCTGTAAAAGTCACTTTTTGAAACCATTGTGACAAATAGAGCATTTGCTCCTATAGGAGCAAATGCTCTATTTATCACAATGGTTTCAAACTATAAAATTCTAAAACTTTCCTTTTCTCTAGTTAATGCTCCTTTTCGGTAGATTTATTCAAAGAGGTTGGATCTAAATACAGTCGAATCGCGGTCAATCGAATCTCACTCACTCGTTTTGACGGTTTAACTCGTCCAAAGGCAAAGGTCTGAGCATGTCTGCATAGTAATTATATGTATAAACAATGCTTTCACTCGGACATTCGTTAAATCGGATAATTTGATCATTGGGACGGTTTGTCAGGTCCTAACAACCAATAATTACCTTGTTTTTGACACGTTCACTCGAACACTGCTTAGACTTCACGGCGCTGTGGTTATTTCCACTTCGTGATTTTCACACCTATTTCGAAACCCTTTGATCACGGATTATCGAGTGAATGGTTTTAATGCATATGGTCAAAACTGCCCTGACACTTGTCACTTTTGTTTTTAACTGTGATCAAACAAGCTAATAGAATAACGGGTTGCTTATAAATACAAAGTGACTTATTGCAATTTCATTCACTCGCTATTACAATTGGACTTGCATATCGACTACAAGTAGCAGTAACTGTGCTACACATTATGCTCATATGTAAATTCTACATGTGTTGTGTTTAGTTACTCAGCTTTTCATCTGAATTCAAACTTTTTGCATAGGTGAGCAGCAGAGTAAAGACTACAAAATGATTTATGCACCGTTTTTGTTTTATAAAATGTATATTTATGAATGGTAAAATATGCTAATATAAGAGTAAAATATAAAGTCAATTCAATTTCGTTCTTGTTTTTATTTCTCTACCAGTTAGAACTTTCAGCATTCAATAATTATTATGTACACGACAAATGTTCCCAAGGCAACGTCCATGTAGTATAACTTACGATACTGTAAGTTTCACGACACCAATTAAGATGGCGGCCGAGATAATGGAAATGCAACTACTCGGACGATGCGCTGGTTCGAACTTAGTTCGGGGTCCATTGGAGGTTCGAGTTATCGCGATTCGACTGTATAGCCTAAGAGGTAATGGATTAAGGCTATTCAGTATTAACCCTTTCCCTGTTGAACACTTATGTGAGAAATGATGACACCATTAATAATATCAAAAGTTGTAGAATCAGATCCATATGCAAACAGAGCAGACCCGGCTAAGACAGCTTCTTCGGGGGCCTTCTGATCTGGGTCCATTCTATTAGTAAAGGCGTCAAAAGACATCTCTATAAGGTAAAGGGTTAACCCATTCCCTCCTAGGCTTTTTTTAGACACAACCTTTTTGAATAAATCTACAGAAAAAGAGCATTAACTAGAGAAAAGGAAAATGTTAGAATTGTGTAGTATTGAAACCATTGTGATAAATAGAGCATTTGCTCCTATGGAGCAAATCCTCTATTTATCACAATGGTTTCAAAAAGTGATTTTTACAGAGTCGTCAAAAGGCATCAATATGAGGGAAAGGGTTAACATACTAAAATGGGCAATACTAGAGTTATGGTTCTTGTATGAAAAATACCAACATTATGTGTGCCAATTACACTGAAACCCGTCAATGCATAACAATTACAAACCTAGGCAAAATCATTATATGGGAAACAAGATGTGTTTGTGAAACACTATGCCCCTCATATATTTGACCTCTGACCTTGACCTCTGACCTTGACCTTGACATGTCACCCCTCAAAATGTGCAGCCTCATGAGATACACAAGCATGCCAAATATCAAGTCTCTATCTCTACTGGTCCAAAAGTTATGGCCAATGTTAAAGTCGGCGATTTGACCCATATATTTGACCTCTGACCTTGAAGGATGACCTTGACCTTGACACGTCACCCCTCAAAATGTGCGGCTTCATGAGATACATATGTATGCCAAATATCAAGTCTCTATCTATACTGGTTCAAAAGTTATGACCAATGTTAAAGTTGCTGACAAACAAACAGACAAACAGACAAACAAACAGACAGGGCAAAAACAATATGCCCCCCGACTATCGTCTATGGGGGCATAAAAATATACGGAGAACGTGATGAGAGATGCTAGATTTATGGTTTTCTTGAATGTGGCACAGACTACTAATCAGGAAGTGGTGTGCCAAATGATACTGAATACTGTCTGTGCAAAATAAATTTCATGACCCGGACAAAATCAGATAGATGCATGGTCAAACAGATATATATACACATAAACTCTATTACTCACACTGCGTTGACTATGTTTGACTGAGTGCAAGCAGGTTCCACAAAATATTGTTATCGGCTACTTAATTGTATTCCTTTTCTCAGTTAACCCTTCTCTTGCTGAATTTTTTAAAATACATTTCTCCTTCTTTATCCATGCCCTGTTGTATAATTACAGATATCTTCACTGTGTACAAGTATTTCGCTGTGAAATCACTGCTGTGGAGTGCACTGGTTGCACAATCAACTTGTAAATAGTGTAGACCCTGATGAGACAGCTCCTGCAGGAGCTGTCTCATTTGGGTTTTCACTATTTACAGGTAGGTATATTGACGCAAATAGGAAGTGAAGGGTTAATTTCCTTTTCATTCTTTTCAAATATATAGTATCATATATCATCAAAACACTTTGAATGCAGGGCAATTGCAAACAATATAGACCCAGATGAGAGGGCTCCTGGATAAGCCCTCTGATCAGGGACTGCACTGTCTTATAGCAAAAATATGACTTTCATACTGAGTCCATCATTAACCTGTTGCCCCATAAATATGCCTTTTAACACCTTTGTAAACAGAGTAGAACCAGATCAGATGGTTCTTATAGGGAACATCTGATCGAAGTCTGCTCTGTTTGCTTCTGAAATAAAATAGATCGGATTCTACAGTTTATGCAATGACCGAATATTCCCGTGTTCATATGTCATAAAACTTCTGCTAAATAATACTGAAGATGTTATTATTTCTTACATGAATATTCATGGAGTAAGCAGATAAATATTAAATATTCAGCCTTCAAAGTGTTAAATGCTATAGCCTGTTATTAGTTTCTACGTATGCACTCATTTCATGTGGAACATCAGTACAAGTAATTTACTAATAATTCCCAGATTTCAGTGAACAAGTTACAGAGAAACAAACAGGTTGAGATGGTGTTTTTACATTGTCAGACAAATGACACAACTAAAATTATCACCAACATTAAAGTTGCGGCCAAATCAAACAACCAACAGACAGATCAAAACAATATGCCCCTCCCCACTCTGACCTACTCTGTCCCCCCACCCCTGTTCAGAGGGGGGAGGGGACAGAGCAGGTACAGGTTCTACTGTAGGTAAAAATGCATTTTTTACAGTTTTTCTGACAAAATCAACTAGGTAGCTAGAACCAATTAAAGTTCCCTTAGGAGTCTAATGTTCAAACTCTGGGCAACACACTTCATCTACGGCAGCAACAAGTTCCACTGAATGGAGGAAACAAATGGAAGTAGAATCAGCAAACATCATAGAGCTACTTCATACTGAAAGTGCTGTTGTGTTAACCCTCTCCTCCATAGGCTATTTTTAGATACAACCACTTTGAATGAATCTACCCAGAAGGAGCAATTACCAGAGAAAAGGTAAAATTTTAGAATTTTGTACTTCGAAACCATTGTGATAAATAGAGCATTTGGTCCTATAGGAGCAAATGCTCTATTTATCACAATCGTTTCAAGAAGAAGTGGTTATTACAGAGGCATAGAAAGGCATATTTATGGTGGAAAGGGTTAAGCCTCTGTTATTACAACACTTTTTTTACAAACATTACCACATTACATGAAATGGATTAATTTTTATTCAACAGCGGAAGAGCTCACTTTGGAATATCAGAAAGATGGTAGAAAGTACACAAACTATATACATGGAGAACACTAAAACCGAGAACTAAAGCATAAAGCAGTGACAACCTAAGTATCAAGGCTTGTCCATCAAAACAGGTATTACACAATTTAGTTCCAAAGCCACATATGAAGGGTGGATTTCAAATACTACAATCATCTTTTCTCTACAATCATCTTTTTTCCACCAAACATTATGTTGTGACCTCTCTTTAGAATTGTCTCGTCGAGACGATTATAAAGTGTGGTTACAACATAGCGTTTGATGGAGAAATGATGATGTGAGTATTTGAATATGCACATTTATCTGCACCTATATCCAAGGACAAAAAGTATGCAGAAAGCTCCCTGCACCATTATTGCTCTGTATTAACCCTTTCCCTGTTCTATGTTTATTCCAAATTTCAATACCTACTGAATACTCATGGACAAAATAGTTATAATGAAATATGGAAGGTGGAACATTGTAGCCATTTTAGAAACTAAAGAAAGAGATATTTCAAATTCCACTAGCAAACAGAGCAGACCAAGATCAGACGGCTCCTATAGGAGCCGTCTGATCTGGGTCTACTCTGTTTGCAAATGCATGAAAACATGTTTATATGAAGGAAAGGGTTAAATCAGTGCATGGCAATTTAACCATTTCACTCATGAATATTTATGAGGAAACCACTGTGCAAATAAGCCTGTTTTAGGCCCTCATATATACTTGTTTTCATGCAATTGCAAACAGAGTAGACCAAGATTCTATAGGAGCCGTCTGATCAGGGTCTGCTCTGTTTGCTAACAGACTTTGATAGATCTGTTTCTATACTTTCTAAAACGGCTACAATGTTCCACCTTCCACATTTTGTTATAACTGTTTTGTTCATGAATATTTAGCAGGTATTGAAAATTGGAATAAACATAGAACAGCGAAAGGGATAAAGCATGTAGTTGCTTAGAGCAGGACAAAAGTAATGCAGGAAGCTCCTTTGAAAACTCTCTGAACAACTTTTCGTCTGTCTTAACCGTATGCCTTTTAACCCATCCCCGCATATTGACGCCTTTGTAAAAGTCACTTTATGAAACCATTGTGATAAATAGAGCATTTGCTCCATAGGAGCAAATGCTCTATTTATCACAATGGTATCAAAATTATACAATTCTAAAAATTTGCTTTTCTCTAGTAAATGCTCCTTTTTGGTAGATTTATTCAAAGAGGTTGGATCTAAAAATAGCCTATGCGGGAATGGGTTAACACATTTGCAAACGGAGTAGACCAAGATCTGGATCAAGGTTTGCAGCTTGTTTATGCGATATCATAAATCTTGTTATACAGTTTCTACCATGGTAAAAATTCAGCTAATTAATATTCATGGTGTAATTATTGCTAACATGAATATTCATGTGATAAAAGGTTAACTCTTTCCTCCATAAATATGCCTTTCTACGCCTCTGTAATAGTCACTTCTTGAAACCATTGTGATAAATAGAGCATTTTCTCCATAGGAGCAAATGCTCTATTTATCACAATGGTTTCGATACTACACAATTATAACATTTTCCTTTTCTCTAGTTAATGCTCCTTTTCGGTAGATTCAGTCAAAGAGGTTGGGTCTAAAAATAGCCTATGGAGGAATGGGTTAAATACCTACATATAGGCCTCTTTGTAGTGGTTGGTAAGGAGAGGTGTTACATTGTACATGTTTGATACTCAGTCCATCGAAGGAAGCACATGTATACAACTTCAGTGTATGCTTAACCTGTTGAATAATTAAAACTAGCTCCTCCCTTCCTGAATATTAATTAAACGAAATCAAAAATTATCATTTTGTGCTGACCCTGATCAAAGGACTCCCTCAGGATACCTTTGGTCTGGGTCTACACTGTTTACAAAGGTTGTATATACTCCGTTCCCACACTTTAAGGGTTAATGTTCTCATAATCTGAAACAAGAGCACCGCAAGCGGGTGCCAACGCTCGTCATTGTCAAAATGAAGGTTGTAAATGCAAAATTGAAGAAGTTATGGTCAATGTTAAGATTTCAGACGGCGACGACAACAAAGACGACAATGACAATGCGGACGCCCGAGTTACGACAATAGCTTGTGATTTCTTCGAAACAGACGAGCTAAAAACTAATACAATCACACTACCATATGTCACTCTAACAACAAAGACATAGATATTTAAACTATACAGTTTTTTCAAAACAGCTCCTGTTTTCTCCATCGAATCCTATGTTGTGACCACTCCTTAGAATCATCTCTTCAAGACCATTCTAAAAAGTGGTTACAACATAGGGTTGGCTGCAGAAATAACAATTTTAGTGCACATCTACGGTTCTGTAACACTTCCAACACTACTGAAAACATTTTCAATCCATGAGATATTCTGTAATTTAGCATCTCATCAGGATCCAAATAATTTGATACTCAGATATTGTGTTTAAAAATAAATGGATGAGAATTGTTCTTTGAAAAATAAAGCAAATACTAAGTTTTACTAAGTACATGTACTAGTTTTACTAAGTTTCACAGTTTGTCTTCTCACAGAGAGATCGGTAAAGGGAGTCTTTGGGAAATTAAGGTACAGTACCCTCGAAACCAGACATTCAAATTTAGTATCAGTGCTAGACTGGTGGCAGCTTAACCGATTCCCTCATAATGACACCTCTTGACGCCTCTGCAAAAGTCACCTGTTGAAACCATGTGATAAATAAAGCATTTGCTCCTATAGGAGCAAGTGCTCTATTTATCACAATGGTATCAAACTGCAAAATTCTAAAATTTTCCTTTTCTCTAGTTAATGCTCCTTATCAGTAGATTTATTCAAAGTCATTAGATCTAAAAATAGCCTATGAGGTAATGGGTTAATGCAGAGTGAAAGAAGCTTTCTGTATGACCTTGACCCTGCATTAAGTAGCAACCTGCCTAAAAACAATCCCTAAATTCAGGTTTAGACAAAAAAAATAACACTTCACCAACCTCATCTAGCTAGTACTCTGAGGCAATTCTTAACCCATTACCCCATAGGCTATTTCTAGATACAACCTCTTTGAATAAACCTACCGAAAAGGAGCATTAAGTAGAGAAAAGGAAACCTTTAGAATTTTATAGTTTTAAACCATTGTAATAAATAGAGCATTTGCTCCTATAGGATCACAATGGTTTCACAAAGGGACTTTTACAGAGTCGTCAATATGAGGGAACGAGTTAATGAGTACCAACAAGACATAGAGAAAGTTTTAATAGCTCATCAGGCCTCTTGTTTACTACACCTCTGGCTACTGTTGCCAGGGTTATTCTAACACACTACAACGCTTTCTAAAGTCTATACAACCAGTTCTGCCTCAGGTATGTCTACTTACCTGAAGATTTATCCTGGAAGTATGCAAGTAGACAGCGAGCCACAGCCTGGTGACAAACAACCATAACATTCTCCTGACGCTCCAGCTCCTGAAACGCACAAACACATCAATGATTCAGCACACAACTGCTGTAATAAAAATCAGTGAGAACAGATGAAAAGCAAAGTAATTTGTGATAACATTTGCAAACTGTAGATCTAGGTGATTCTATAGGAGCTTTCTGCATTTATTTTGCATTGCATTAAGCAGCCACCTGCTATTTAAGACACCTGTGTTTAATAAATGAATGGCCACTTAGGACAGGTTCCACTGTACTTATAAAATGTTAGCAGTTTTATATACAATGTAGATTAATCATTGGTTGATGTAAAAATACCACTCCATTATGCGTGAAATGAAACTAATGTTACAACAATAATATACCTACCGTATATCAGTCTGATTAAAAAATGTCTACAATATGTATCACCTTTTAATTAAAACAAAAATAGCCACATAGGCATTTTCTAAAGCTTAATTGTATTTTTGCTCAACCCATTCCCACTAAGCTATTCTTAGACCCAACCTCTTTGAATAAATCTACCGGAAAGGAGCATGAACTAGTGACAAGGATTTTTTTTTTAGAATTTTGTAGTTTGAAACCACTGTGATAAATAGAGCATTTGCTCCTGAAGGAGCAAATGCTCTATTTATCACAATGGTTTCACAAAGTGACTTTTACAGAAGCGTCAAAAGGTGTCAATATGCTGGAATGGGCTAACCCCTTCCCTCAGCAATATTCATGAACCTTTTCATGTAAGAAATAATGACATTGTGACATTTATTCGCAGTATTTATAATGTTATATGAACACATCCTTTTTTACCAGGGCAGAAACTGTAGAATCAGATCCATATTAAGCAAACAGATCAGACCCTAACAATGCATCTACTATTGGATCCATGTAATCTGGGTTTGCTGTTTTTGCAAAGGCATGAAAAGGAACCTCTCTATCAGGTAAAGGATTAAAGTTACTGATCTTATTGCCATGGTTACAAGGTTCCCTCTCTCACATTTTTAACCCCTTCTTCCAAGGATATTCATGTACGAAATTATAACGCCATGAATATTAATTAGATTAATTTGTTATAATAGCACATGGACACATGAAGTTTTGGACATTGTAGAATCAGATCTGTATTATATCATAAGCAAACAGAATAGATGTCATAAAAAAGATCTTACCATAATCACCGGTTCCAAACGAGCAACCAAATCTTGATATGACTGAAATAAACAATTAATTAATTATATATTGTATAACCTGGGTTATCCGGCACCTGACTTTACCGACAACCTGATATATCTGACAGCACTCATTGGTCCCGAAAATTTCCTTCTTTTTTCTATATGCTTAAAACCTGCTTTTAACGGAACCAGCCATATCCGTTATCCGACACTGTGCTAAATGCAGCGTTTTTCATATCTGCTTATACGACACAGTCTTTTAGTGGGATCACGCATGGCTGAGCGTCTGCTCACCTTGATTGATTGAGCGGTTATTGCAACCGCGTCGTTTTGAGAACAGACTAAATCCATAATTACAGCTAATTATCCTTGTGGTCATACAAATGAGAAAATTTTATTGTCTCAACAATGTTAGGTATAAACTCGACCTGAATAGCATTTATAGAATAAAATTTGCTTTACTTATCCAGTCAGGTTTAGGCAATATTTTAAGTGTGTATGTGTCTTTCAAAATGGAAGGACAATCTTTTGGAAAAATAAAGCACCATGAAAGTGAACCTGCGTGTGCACAGACTCCAAAACACAAAAGAATGTGGTAACTTAGAATTAACTAACAAGTCTGAAAGTGGTTCAATGACACAGTCCGAGTTGTCTTTGAAGTTTGGAATTGGCAGATTATCAGTGGCCAGTATTCTTAAAAGGAAGGAAGTTGATACTTGATATATTTTTACTGAACATATTGCATGCATAAACATTTGATTCAGCATTCCTGCCGAGTGTATATAAACATCAAGAGGCAATGTTTTATCTTTGTATTATATTTCACTTCTGTCTGTGAATGTCCGGTTGTACGATGGCTGATCATCTGACCCTGACTTTCCAGACACACTGATGTATCCGCCAAATTCAGACGGTCCAAAGAAATATCGGATAACCCAGGTTATACTGTACATGCATGTACAAACAAGCAAATTTGCTGAATTGAGATTCCCAGCCAAACAAGTTCTGGCCTCAGTAGTCAATGTGTACGATGCTAGTAGGGCCAAATTTCTTTATGGTACTGGACATGTACTAAATGTTTTATTGAAAATTCAGAGGACCTAAACTCTGGCGTTCCTAGGTCAATGTTGGTGATACCTGCAGGGCCACATTTCCTCATAGTACTAAACATTTATTATTATTATTATACCACATTTATATAGCGCTCTTTTCACACAGGATATGTGCATTCAAAAGTGCTTCACATAAATAATTTGCATGTACAAAACTGAGTATATATACAAAGCATCAAGAAAGTGAACCTGTGTGTGCACAAAGTTTCAAAGAAAAACTATTTTTGAGATATGACTCTGGGATGCACAGACACACGAATAGACGGACGGACAGACAACACCAAAACTAGATCCCTTCTCCTTTGGCAGGGGATAATAATAGCTTCACCCTTTGAATGCCATATATTCAAAGAGGAATGGTCCATCATTGTGCAATTATAGAGTGAATTCAGTATGAAGGATTTAATTTGTTAGAAAACTTTGAATGACAAACAGTGCAGACCCTAATCAGAGGGCTCCTCTCTGAGGCAATTATAATGAGTACCAACAAGATAGCGCTTGTCTGAGAAATGAAAGATTTGGAAAGATAAGTTTTCATCTTATCTACACTATAGAGTATATTCAAGGTCAGAGGCCCACCTCTCCAGTAGGGTATCTGTAGTGATACTTGTCCTGGTCTCGTTTGGCAAACTCCTCAGGGTATTTGGCAGCTATCTCCTCATACGTCATCTCCTCACATATACCCTGGAACACACAAGCAACATCAAATACAGTGAGGTACTCATTAACCCTTTACTCTTCAGTTAGTTGGATGCCAAACTTTTTTTGAGAGAGCAAAATATCAGACTTTCATTTTTTTCAACCCTTAACGTCATCAATGTTCATGTACAAAATAATGTATGTATGAATATTAATTAGTGTAATATCCATACCAAGAAATGTTCGGACAATGGTGAACAAGAGCACCGCGAGACGGGGCAATATACGCCCGAAGGCTGTTCTATTTACACAATGTGTGAACCTTCAGAAGTTGCGCATATGAGGTCTATTAGGGCTAAGGCAATAGCAAGGAGAGTAAAACTGCTGAAAGTTTGAAGAAATTATGTTGAAAAATAAAGGAGGAGTTAGTTGCACAAGAAATTGCTACCCGAAACTATCAAAGGGCAATAACTCCAGAATGAAAAATGATATGAGAGTTATCTTACTGATATGCACAACTACACATCAATATCTATCATTCCTGAAAGTTTGAAGAAATTATGTTGAAAAATAAAGGAGGAGTTAGTTGCACAAGAAATTGCTACCCGAAACTATCAAAGGGCAATAACTCCAGAATGAAAAATGATATGAGAGTTATCTCACTGATATGCACAACTACACATCAGTATCTATCATTCCTGAAAGTTTGAAGAAATTATGTTGAAAAATAAAGGAGGAGTTAGTTGCACAAGAAATTGCTACCCGAAACTATCAAAGGGCAATAACTCCAGAATGAAAAATGATATGAGAGTTATCTCACTGATATGCACAACTACACATCAGTATCTATCATTCCTAAATGTTTGAAGAAATTATGTTGAAAAATAAAGGAGGAGTTAGTTGCACAAGAAATTGCTACCCGAAACTATCAAAGGGCAATAACTCCAGAATGAAAAATGATATGAGAGTTATCTCACTGATATGCACAACTACACATCAGTATCTATCATTCCTGAAAGTTTGAAGAAATTATGTTGAAAAATAAAGGAGGAGTTAGTTGCACAAGAAATTGCTAACGGACGGACGGACAGACGGACGGACAGACGGACATGCTAACGGATGGGTAGTTGTGTGACTTTTTCCTTTGATCTTTTCTTGTGTGACTAGTCCCACAAGAAAAACTATTTTTGGCTCTAACTTTGGAAAAGAATGATCTGGAAGCTAACCCTAACCCTATGTCCCACAACTGGCCAGGTTAATGTCACAAGAAATGGCCAGGTTAATGTCACAAGAGATGGCCAGGTTAATGATTTTACTTGTGGGACTAGTTAGAAAAAGTCACACAACTACCCTTTGGTGAGTGCGGACGGACGGACGGACGGACGGACGGACGACATGCGCCATACCATAATACGTCCCTTCGGGCGTATAAAAATGTAGAATCAGATATAATTCAATAAGAAAACAGAGCAAACCCTGATCAGATAGCCCTGTTACAGGAACCGTCTGATCTGAGTCTACTCTGTTTGCAAAGGCATTAAAAGGAGTATTTATGGAATAAAAGGGTAAAGGTCTACTAAAGGATTATAAATCAGTCAAAATGCATGATACAGTATATAGCTGAATATTTCTACTGTCAAACTAGTGATTAAGAGACACTGTAACAGAGAGACAGTCAGACAGACAAATGGACGGACAGACGAAGGAGAATAAATCCGTAAGTGTCACCTGGCTACAGCAGGTGACACAAGAGGCAAACCTAAATCGTCTTTAATACATTTCTGCCGCCTGTTATGTACAGTAGAACCCCGCTAATGCGACCACTTAATGGATAAACATGAGTGTCTTTATAAGCAGGTGGTTGCTTAATGCAGGACAAAAGTAATGCAGAAAGCTCCTAGAGGAGCTTTCTGCATTACTTTTGTCCTGCATTAAGCTACCACCTGCATCAAGAACCCAGAATTATACCTCTTTTAGATGGTTGCATTAGCAGTGTTTTACTGTATATGTATATACCATGTATTTCAAACAGACTAAAATCCGAGCTGGACAATCTGCTGTACATATACACTGATAGGAATGCTAATGTTTGGCCTAAATTCATGGCAAACCACTTTTAGGCCAATATCTTAACTTTAACCCTTTACTCCATGAATTTTCGTTAAATATTGATGTCATGGATATACAATGGATCATTTTTTATAACAGCATATGGACACAGGAATTTTTGGCACTGAAAGAAACTGCAGAATCATAACTATATTATGTCAAAAACAAACAGAGCAGACCCTGATCAGATGGCTCCTACAGGAGCCATCTGATCTGGGTCTTCTCTGTTAGCAAAGGCTTAAAGCATATTTTTACGGAGTAAAGGGTAAAGAGAGACAGCTAAAGATTCAGCAGCTCTCCATACATACTCTTTACGTTTCTGTATACTTACAGCATCAATTTCATTGAGGGCTTTCCAGTGGGCCTTGGGGGCTTTGATGTGCTCAGCAGTCTGTCTGGTGCGAGCCAGCTCACTTGTCCACACCTTCAAGTTGGGGATATTCTCCTGTTCCACAAACTTCGCCAGCTCATGAGCGTACTAAAGCATATAAAGAAAACCTCAATTTAAACCCTTCACTCCATAAGAATACCTTTATATGCCTTTGCAAACAGAGTAGATCCAGATCAGATGATTCCTCTAGAAGCAATCAGATCTGGATTAACATTGTACACAAGTTATCCAAGGTATCCAGACACCCAATCTCTTCTCTCAATGGGTTTGCAGAGCTGAATAATTCAAATTGGCAACATTCAGACAACACTAAATTAGACTGACATGGTAGCAAATAGTGTAGACCTTGATCAGACAGCTCCTATAAGGGCCATCTGATCAGGGTCTGCTCTGTTTGCTTTTGACATTATGATAGATCTGACTCTACAGTTTCATCCAATATTAAAACATCCTGTGTACATATGCCATTATTAAAATTCAGCTAATAAATATTCATGATGTCATTATTTATCACATGCATCTTATGAAGAGATTCATAAGGAAAACAACAGCCGCGTAACCAACACTCGTCTGATTTGGTGCTTGTCCAGCTAAATATATCATTTTTGAAAAATATAAAGGGCCATCACTCCAAAATTTTGAAATCAAGAGTTATGGTTCTTATGTAGGGGCCTTCCCCTCAATGAGATCTACTAACCTATTTAGTTTCATGTTGATACCTCTTATACTTTTCGAGAAATGAGCTACATTAAAGTTTTTGCACACCGACGCCTACAACCCAGTGATCACAATAGCTCGACTTTTCTTCAAAACAGACAAGCTAAAAATCGAAGATTACTCTTCAGTTCAGTTAGATTGTCAAACAGTTTTGATCATGATGAGACACCCATCTCATCGGGATCCAATCTGTTTGCCACTAGAATGCAAAGAGTTATAGCTCAATTTCTTACCAGCTGGCCCCTAGGGGACAGATCACTGTCTCCCCCTATTCTACCCTGTAGGTTCAGCATGCTTTCTCCATGCTGAAACAGAAAAAGAAATCATTTCATAAAAATTCTATCAAAAAACATCTGATCTTGCTACAATGGTATATATGTGTACATTATTGGTTTATGGATGAAGCATACCATTACCCAACCTATGATTGGTACATGAAAACCTCAAAAATGTGATTAATATATTATATTATATCATACTTGGATTTAATTAACGAAGTCTTGACATGACATACGGTTACTCTTAGTCAAAGTTGTTAAACATGTCGATGTCAGCAAGTCAAAAATTCGGCAAATGAAGTTCAAGACGGAATTTAATATGAGGGTATATTTGTAAAACACTATCTAATATGATAATATAATGTAATGTAGCCTTTTTCATATATAATTTATATAATGGTACACTTCATAATGGTAGCCATCTGATCAGGGTCTGCTCTGTTTGCTAATGGAATTTGAAAGATTTGTTTCTTTACTTTCTAAAATGGCTACAATCTTCCACCTTCCAAATTTCATTGTAACTATTTTGTCATACAGTGTATCCCCATGCATAGAACTCACGGACCTAATATACAGATCATAAAAGATTATTTAACTGTCTGCCAGTGGGCACCAAGATGAGATATAGGTTTTCATCAGGTTTAGCTAAACCTCTAACAGGACCTATCTTAGTGAGGTATATGGATTTCAGGAAGTTTATCAAACTTTCTACTTGGATTTCCCATACAGAAGTATATGGATTTCAGGAAGTTTATGAATGTTTTCTACAAGGTCTAGCGAGGTACAGATACAGGAACGTTTTGTAAATTTGGTACAACTTGTACGAAGACTTACCCTAGTGAGATACAGATTCAGGAAAGTTTCGTAAATTTGGAAGACCTTGTATGAGGACTTATCCTAGTGAGGTACAGATTCAGGAAAGTTTCGTAAATTTGCACAAAAACTTGTACGAAGACTTATCCTAGTGAGGTACAGATTCAGGAACGTTTCGTAAATTTGGAAAAACTTGTACTAAGACTTACCCTAGTGAGGTATATGGTTCTAGGAAGCACATGGATGTTCATAAGATAATATACAACCCTACTCTGTAAATGCCCTGAAATGAGAAAATGTAAATCTAGAGTACCCAGTAATAGTTTATGTAACCCTATATATGCTCAATATTCATGCAAGAAATAATGATAGCATGAATTTTTCATTAGCTGAATTTTTATAATTTAAGTCTTTCCCTCATGTAAATGCTTTTTCACGCATATGCAAACAGAGTAGACCCAGATCTGCTCTGTTTGCTAATGAATTTTGATAGATCTGTTTCTTTACTTTCTAAAATGGCCACAATGTTCCACCTTACACATTTCATTATAACTATTTTGTCCATGACTATTCAGCAGGTATTGAAATTTGTAATTAACAAAGAACTGGGAAAGGGTTAAAGGGAATTTCTTGCTTTTACAAAAACTGTGTATAAAGTATATAAATACTTTATACTCTTGAGATGGCTCCTTCAGGAGCTGTCTGATCTGTGTCTACTCTGTTGGCATAGCCCTGGAAAGGTGTTAATATGAGGAAAATGGTTAACCCTTTCACTGCTCTGTATTCATGTGAGAAATAATGACATAAATATTTATTAGCTCAATTTTTATAATATAAACTTTTCAAGGGAATTTTTTGCTTTGACAAAAACTGTAGAATCAGATCTATATCATGTCAAAAGCAAACAGAGCAGACCCTGATCAGACGGCTCCTATAGGAGCCATCTGATCTGGGTCTACTCTGTTTGCAAATGCGTGAAAACGCGATTATATGAGGAAAATGGTTAAGCATTTACTTCATGAATATTCATTCAAGAGTTTACCCATTATGAGTAGTAAATAATTCTTGTATTCTACATGAAACATCTGATCTGGGTCTATTCTGTTTGCAAAGGAATCAAAAGGAGCATCTCTCAGATATATATAATTATGGTTAATCTAACCCTTTACTCCATAATGACATTATGAATATTAATTAGTTTAATTTTTATGACACGTTGACACTGAAATGTTTGGATATGGCAGATACAAAGCCTACCTGCATTTTTTTATTGACCAGGAATATCTCTCCCTTCTTGGCAGAAGATCTGTATAAAGAAGTAACTATAACAAATCCCCTAGCCTAAACGAAGCCTACCTGCAAGTTTATTGACTAGGAACCTCTCTCCCTGGTTGAAGATCTGTATAAAGGATAAATCTTTGTCATGATGGTAGTCCAGTGACTGGTAGTTGGCCCTGTAGTGTTCTATACGCTTGAGGAAGTCATCCACCGCCTCTTTCTGGTCCACGCCAAGGTAGTCCGGACTGCATACCTTCACCTCCTGTGTAACACATCGTAGAAACATACAGTAAAACCCCTCTAATGTGATCACTTAATGAACAAACATGGCTGTCTTCATCAGCAGGTGGTTGCTTATTGCAGGACGAAAGTTATGCAGAAAGCTCCTATAGGAGCTTTCTGCATAACTTTCGTTCTGCATTAAGCTACCACCTGCCTTTGCCACTGTGAATTATGCCCCTTCTCCGTGGTCGCATTAGAGGGATTTTACTGTACATAAATATTAGGGAACCCAAGCTCCCCATCTCCGCCCTTTTGTAAAGATGACTAATTCAACTTAGCATCATTTTGATAACTTTAACCCTTTCCTTCATACAAATGCTTTTTCACGCCATTGCAAACAGAGCAGACCCCGACCAGACAGCTCCTATAGGAGCCACCTGATCAAGGTCTGCTATGTTTGACTTTGACATGATATAGATTTTACTCTACATTTTTTGTCAAAGCAAACGATTCCTTAGAAAATTTTGTATTATAAAATTAATTTAGCTACTAAATATTCATGATTTCTTCCTTGAATATTGAACAGAGGAAGGGTTAAATTAGACAGGCGTAGTAGCAAATTATGAAAAAGTGCAAACTCTGACAAAACTGCATATTCAGGAGCTGTTTCATCAAGTTCTGGGTTATTTTCCGGAGTCAAGTTCTGGGTTATTTCTCCGAGTTTGTCTGTCCAACAACAGGTACTTATGATACAGTAGAACCTGTCCTAAGCAGCAACTCATTTATTGAACATTGGAGTCTTGAAAAACAGGTGGTTGCTTAATGCAGGGCAAAAGTAATGCAGAAAGCTCCTATAGGAGCTTACTGCATTACTTTTGACCTGCATTAAGCTACCACCTGCCTTACTGGCCAATAATTAGACCTCTTTTGGATGGCCGCTCCAAAAGACAGTTCTACAGAATGGTCACAATATAGTTGATGGAAAAATTAGAATAATAGGTTGATTCATGAGTTGCCCCATTTTAGACTCAAATTGAAATTTTACAACATTCAGATCAAATATCACGAAAATATACTTACTAGAATGTTGGCTTCAATGATGTTGATGTCGTCACAAATGGACTCAACAAAGAACAGGCGGAAGTTGTGCTTGTCACAGATCAGATCTGCCAGAAGCTTTCTCCTGTCTCGTGTTGTATTTGTTGCATCAATTACCTACAGAAATGACAAGAAAATTATTAACCCTTTCCCCATTCATTATCCCTGTAAGAATAATGACATCATGAATATGTATTAGCTGGGTTTTTTTTTAATAATACAATTTATTTTCAAGGAAATCTTTTGCTTAGACAGAAACTGTATCAGATCTTTATCATATCAAAAGCAAACAGAACAAACCCTGATCCGACAGCTCCTATAGGAGCCATCTGATCTGGGTCTACTCTTTTTGCAAATACATGTACGTGAAAAGGCATTTATATGAAGGAAAGGGTAACCCTTTGACTACAGAAAAAAGTTAGCCCTTTGAATGTGGGACATGCAGGTACTACCATTTGCAAACAGTGTAGACCCAGATCAGAGTGCATCTGATCAATGTCTGTATTGTTTGCCATTACATATCCTCTAGCAACTCGGTGGACGCATTACCTCATAGGCTATTTTTAGATCCATTACCTCAGGCTATTTCTAGATCATTTACCTCAAAGGCTATTTTAGATCCAACCTCTTTGAATAAATCTACTGAAAAGGAGCATTAACTAGAGAAAAGGAAAAGTTTAGAATTTTGTATAGTTTGAAACCATTGTGATAAACAGAGCATTTGCTCCTATTTATCACAATGGTTTAAACAGGTGACTTTTGCAGAGGCGTCAAAAGGCATCAATATGAGGGAAAGGGTTAAACAGAAATGTGTCCATAGGACACTGATGCCCCCACTTCAGACTTTTTGTCACAGAAAAGGCCATTTTTAAAGTCATTATTGCAAAAAAAGGGCCGCAACTCCTAAACGACTGAAGCAATTTACATGGCTATCTAACTTGACCAAGATAGGATGGCCACAAACATGTGTGAAGTTTGGTGTGGATTGGACAAATACTTTCCAATAAGAAGTCCGGACAAATTATTCTATATTTGCGTACAGACGTACGGACAAGGGCAACCCTATATGCCACCACTAAGTGGGGGGCATAAAAACTAATGGGCTATTCCATTTTGAATATTCTGTGTTGAAAGGATTAAGTAACATTTTCAAACAGTGCACACCCTAATCAAAGGGCTCCTACAGGAACCCTGGGGTCAGGGCCATATGCTGTTTGTGAAATTCTTTGATACTAAATAGACTTCAAAAGTTCAGAATTCAAAGTGGTAAAAACCATTCCAGACAGACAGCAGACAGATAAATGATGCATAGCAAATCTCAAAGACTATTTTTCCCTACATCAATGTGACACAGTAAAAGCTTTCATTATCAGGACACATTTAGCAGATAAAATTATATTCATATGGTTGTACTACCTAATTCAAAGAACTGAGGTCCAAATAAGATGAGTAAGTTTAAACATTTTCAAGAACAAATTTATTTTTCCATCAAACCCTATACTGTGACCACTCTTTAGAATCGCCTCGAAGAGATGATTCTAGAGAGTGGTCACAGCATAGAAATTGGTGGAGAAATGACGATTTTAGTATTTGGGTATACACTGTTATCAGTAGCTCTGAGAACTCGTCTGAAGCAGTTTACGCTTTAAATGTAAGAAAAAAGAGTTAATTGGTATTTGCAAACAGTGTAGATCCAAATCAGAGGGTTCCTGCTTGATCCCTCTGATCAGGGTCTGCACTGTTTTGTTGTCCAAAATCTTTTAGAAAATCCTGCATCCTTAACAATTGGAATATGGAACATGCATCAGAAAGAGTTTATATGAGGGAAAGGGTTAATATTCAATGGGCTAAAGGGTTTAACTCTTTCCTCCATAAATACGCCTTTCTACGCCTCTGTAAAAATCACCAGTTGAAACCATTGTGATAAATAGAGCATTTGCTCCAACAAAATTCTAAAACATTTCCTTTTCTCTAGTTAATGCTCCTTTTCGGTAGATTTATTCAAAGTGGTTGGATCTAAAAATAGTCTATGAGGTAATGGTTTAAGTAATCTTCTGCTACCATACAGTTTTATCATTTCTCCTCAGAGATACATTCAGACTGTCAAATAATTTGAATTCTCATTATACACTAAAGTTGTTTAATCAACTCTTTCAATGCTGAAAATGGACTATTCCAAAAGCGTAACATGACAAACAGTGCAGACCCTGATGAGAGGACTCCTAGTCTATACTGATTGCAAAGGACATTACTAATTTAGTGACTCATTTCCTGCAATGAAAGGCTTAAACAGAAATGGAACAAAAACAACTTTAATAATTTTAACGCATGATGATAATCATACTGAGGATCAGTATTTTGCATAAAAGTGGCAAACAGTTTAGATCCAGATGAGATATCCAGCAGCTTTGTATCTTATCAGTACCAAAACTGTTACTCCATTCCCTCATAGGCTATTTTTAATCACAGACTCTTTGAGTGAGTGAGTGAGTTGGGTTTTACGTCCGACCAACAGTATTTCAGTTATTTGCAGACGGCACCCGCATGAGACAAGTTATAGTGCTGCCTCACTGGAATACCCCTGCCGCAGGTACATGGCAAGGGCACCCCACCCAGTCACATTATCCTGACACCGGGCCGACCAGTCCTAGAACTACACCTTTAATGTCGAGCGTTGACAAGGGAGCTACTAGTACCAACTTTTAACGACTTTTGGTCTGTCGCGGCCGGGGATCGAACCCACGACCTTCCGTACCGCAGGCGGACGCTCTACCACTGAGCCACGCGGCCGGTCTCAGACTCTTTGAATATATCTACCAAAAAAGACCATTTATTACAGGAAAAGGAACATTTTAGAATTGGATAGTTTTGAAACCATTGTGATAAACAGAGCATTTGCTCCGATAGAGCAAATGCTCTATTTATCACAATGGTTTCGTAGAGTGACTTATGCAGAGGCATCAAAAGGTGTAATGAGGGAATGGGTTAACCACCTTTGCGGCAATCGAAAGGAGTTGAATTTAAGAAAATGTTGACCTTTGACAATTGTAGCAGTCAACACCTACTAAGCATGTTAAGTGTTGATTTGTTTCCTTTATGTTTGTATTTTGCCAACCAGGATAAATAAGCACCATGGCAGGGGAATCCCATTTACTCAACATAAGTGAGTTGACGCCTTTGCAAACAGAGTAGACCCAGATCAGACTACTCCTTTTTACAAATGCATGAAAAGGAGTTTTAAAGAGGGAAAGGGTTAAGTATGGGAGCTACCTGTACCATTTAAGTCTGTGGTAGGACATGGCTGGGTTTCCAGTGTGCAACTTCCAGCTTCAAAAGCACTGTTGCTCTACTGACTTAGCTTTGTTGGCAGTTATCTAATGAGACAATTATACGTACCGCAACTTCTCCCCCGCTCTCTAAGAACTTGCAGGCGTCATCAATGGCCATCAGCGCACACTTCCTGTTAAGATATAATACAGCATCCTAAATATGTCTCGCTATAAGTATGGGCAAGAGGCCACAAACACAATAAACTTTCGAATTTGAATTTTTTTTTTTTTAAATTTAAAATTTGGTACGCATACACATCCTGATCTTCTATATAATCCACATGAACCACTCCAACAAGACAGACATCTTATCCTTTTACTCCATGAACATGCCTTTTAACGACTTAGCAAACAGAGTAGACTCAGATCAGACTGCTCCTGTACAGTAGGAGACAGGAACATGTACCTGACAAGTTTCATGGCTATGGCTGCAGTGTTTACTCTGGAACTGAACAATCTTAATTACAATAAGCATTTGCACACACTTGGGCAAACAGTGCAGACCTGCATCAAACATCTCATCAAGGAGCAGTTTGATTAGGGTCTACACTATTTGCTATTTTGTCTATGTCAGTCTAAGCTAAAGTTACCAAAACCAAGCAAAACCACTACAGGTGATGTATACCCGCATGGAAGCCTTGACTGTGACAACATCTACCCATGTTTCATGCCAAAAATACTCAAAGTCAAAGAAGAGATAATTTTGCAATGCCTGGGTGCTTAGCACATAAAAATTATGTCTTGCACACCTACTTTTGGAGGTTAATATGCCAAATATAAATCAAACAAGGGCATGTTGTATTGCTATGCAAGACATGAGTCCCCCACCGGACTGAAAAAAAAACCCTCCGCTCTCCCCACCCCACCCACCCATGGTGTGGTTGACCATGGTATATACATGACCACCTGAATGGTATTAGTACCTACTTTCATACATTAAATCAGTAAATAAAAAGTTATTGTCCCGCCAAGAAAATATGAAAAAGGGGAGTAACTCCAAAAATATTGATGCTAGAGTTATTGCCCTTGTGCATGAAACTACACCTCATCATGCTTGTTCCATATGAGAAGTTTCAAATCAATTGAACCAGTACATAAAGAGTTATTAACTGGACAAGAAAATATGTAAAATGGGAATAACTCCAAAAATATAGATGCTAGAGTTATGGCCCTTGTGCATGACATTACCCCTCATCATGCTTGTTCCATATGTGAAGTTTCAAATCAATTGAACCAGTAGATAAAGAGTTATTGTCCGGACAAAAACTATGAAAAAGGGAAATAACTCCAAAAATATTGATGCTAGAGTTATGGCCCTTGTGCATGACACTACTCCTGATCATGCTTCTTCAATGTGTGAAGTTATAATGAATTTGGCCTAACTTTGTAGGAGATATTGCCCGGACACGAAGCGTGACAGACAGACTGACAAGAAAATATGAAAAAGGGGAATAACTCCAAAAATATCGATGCTAGAGTTATGACCCTTGTGTATGACACTACTCCTCATCATGATTGTTCCATATGTGAAGTTTCAAATCAATTGAACCAGTAGATAAAGAGTTATTGTCCGGACAAAAAAATATGTAAAAGGGGAATAACTCCAAAAATATTGATGCTAGAGTTATGGCCCTTGTGCATGACACTAGCCCTCATCATGCTCCTTCCATGTGTGAAGTTATAATGAATTTGGCATAACTTTGTAGGAGATATGGCCCGGACACGAAGCGTGACAGACGGACGGACAAGAAAATATGAAAAAGGGGAATAACTCCAAAAATATTGATGCTAGAGTTCTGGCCCTTGTGTATGACACTACCCCTAATCATGATTGTTCCATATGTGAAGTTTCAAATCAATTGAACCAGTAGATAAAGAGTTATTGTCCGGACAAAAAAATATGTAAAAGGGGAATAACTCCAAAAATATTGATGCTAGAGTTATGGCCCTTGTGCATGACACTAGCCCTCATCATGCTCCTTCAATGTGTGAAGTTATAATGAATTTGGCATAACTTTGTAGGAGATATGGCCCGGACACGAAGCGTGACAGACGGACGGACAAGAAAATATGAAAAAGGGGAATAACTCCAAAAATATTGATGCTAGAGTTCTGGCCCTTGTGTATGACACTACCCCTCATCATGATTGTTCCATATGTGAAGTTTCAAATCAATTGAACCAGTAGATAAAGAGTTATTGTCCGGACAAAAAAATATGTAAAAGGGGAATAACTCCAAAAATATTGATGCTAGAGTTATGGCCCTTGTGCATGACACTAGCCCTCATCATGCTCCTTCAATGTGTGAAGTTATAATGAATTTGGCATAACTTTGTAGGAGATATGGCCCGGACACGAAGCGTGACAGACGGACGGACGGACGGACATACTAACAAATGGGTAGTTGTGTGACTTTTTCCTTTGATCTTTTCTTGTGGGACTAGTCCCACAAGAAAAACTATTTTTGGCTCTAACTTTGGAAAAGAATGATCTGGAAGCTAACCCTAACCCTAACCCTATGTCCCACAACTGGCCAGGTTAATGTCACAAGAAATGGCCAGGTTAATGTCACAAGAGATGGCCAGGTTAATGATTTTACTTGTGTGACTAGTTAGAAAAAGTCACACAACTACCCATTGGTGAGTGCGGACGGACGGACAGACGGACAGACGGACGGACGGACGGACGGAATCGAGCAAACCTATAGTCCCCCAACCGGTAACCGGTGGGGGACTAATAACTTTCCTATTGAGGGAGGAGTTTGCAACACCGACTACCCATTTTGAAAAGCAGGCGGACTGACCGACCATCAGGATGATTCCAGTATATACCCCCTCAAACTTTCTTTGCTTGGGTATATCTATTCAGCTTTACAAACAAATAGAGATAGGGGAGATTGGGAGTCCAAACATTTAACATTTCCTCCATTAATACGCCTTTCTACGCCTCTGTATTAGTCACTTCTTGAAACCATTGTGATAAATAGAGCATTTGCTCCTATTATAGGAGCAAATGCTCTATTTATCAGAATGGTTTCAAACTGCAAAATTCTAAAAGTTTCCTTTTTTCTAGTTAATACTCCTTTTCAGTCAATTTATTCAGAGGTTGGATCTAAAATAGCCTATGGAGGAAAGTAAATAGGATAATTGGAAGACATAAGCAGCACATGTATATACTATATACCTAGCCACATACATTTATGTCTTCCTCCACTTATCTCTTTGCCTGCTAAGTAATTTTTCGGTCTGCAACAATTGTCATCTGCTTCAACTTCTCTTATTTGTTTGCAAATTGATGGTCTGAGTGTCAAACAGTTTGGATCATGATGAGACCCAACATTATGCGGTGTCTCATCTGGAGCAAAACTGTTTGCCTAGGTGCTGGTTTGCAAGTATTTATCCTTTTACCTGTTTAAATATATTGACATCATAAATATTAATTAGCTCAATTCTTATAATGGCATATGACAATATGTATAACCCTTTCGATCCCTGTTCTATATTTATTCCAAATCTCAATACCTACTGAATATTCATAGAGAAAATTGTTATAATGAAATATGGAAGGTGGAACATTATAGCCATTTTAGAAAGCAAAGAAACAGATCTTTCAAATTCTATTAGCAAACAGAGCAGACCCTGATCAGACGGCTCCTCTAGGAGCCGTCTGATCTGGGTCTACTCTGTTTGCAAATGCGTGAAAACATGTTTATATGAGGGAAAGGGATAAAGGACTTTTTGGTATTAAAATTAAATTAAAATTTCATATGCATACAAAGTAGACCCTGATCAAATGGCACCTGTAAGAGTCCTCTGATATGGGTCTACTCTGTTTTCAACTTTTCAAAGACATGAAAAGACGGTTTATATGAAGGAAAGGGTTAAGAAATAATGACATCATAAACTGATTTTCACAATAGCATTATCAACAATAAATATTTTGACAAGGAGGCTCCTACAGAAGCCGTCTGATCTGGATCTACTGTTTGGAAAGGCGTTGAAAGGCCTCTCTAGCTATCAGGTAAAAGGATAAAACATGGATCACATACAAAGATCAGTCAGGTTCAGCATTGCAGTGACTTGAAGGAACACATGCATAAAGATGGTCTCAAAGTAGACGAGCTATCAAGGTCAGGACAATTAAAGCATTAATTTTTAATATGTGAAATTATTAAGTTACGGAATTGTTGTCTACAATATTTTCAAAATAATTTTCTGGTTACTTTAACCCTTCTCTCCATATAAACGCCTTTTAATGCCTTTGCAAACAGAGTAGACGCAGATCAGATGGATCCTGTAGAAGATATCTGATCAGGGTCTGCTCTGTTTGCTTATAACATAATATAGATCTGATTATACAAAATTTAATGCTGTCATGAACAAAAGTTCCTATGCACTTATGTCTACATAAAATATTATCCAATTATTATTAATATTAATGATACATGATATTTTTATTTCTTACATGAATATTGATGGAGCTGTCTCATCAGGGTCTGCACTATTTACAAATTGATTGTGCAACCAGTGCACTCCGCAGCAGTGATTGCACAGCGAAATACGTGTACACAGTGAAGATATATGTAATTATACAACAGGGCATGGGTAAAGAAGGAGAAATGTATTTTAAAATCCAGCAAGAGAAGGGTTTAAAGGATAAAATCCGGATGTTAATAAAAGCCTCAGTAAAGCAGTTTGCATCCAACCATTAGTTCAATAGTATTCAGCATTGGGTGCATTTGAGAAGCACACTGCCAGTGAGTGAAAATATGAACAAGGGCATGTTGTATTGCTATGCAAGACATGAGTCCCCCACCGGACTGAAAAAAACCTCCACTCTCCCCACCCCACCCACCCATGGTGTGGTTGACCATGGTATATATACATGACCATCTGAATGGTATTAGTACCTACTTTCATACATTGAATCAGTAAATAAAAAGTTATTGTCCCGACAAGAAAATATGAAAAAGGGGAGTAACTCCAAAAATATTGATGCTAGAGTTATTGCCCTTGTGCATGACACTACATCTCATCACGCTTGTTCCATATGAGAAGTTTCAAATCAATTGAACCAGTACATAAAGAGTTACTAACTGGACAAGAAAATATGAAAAGGGGAATAACTCCAACAATATAGATGCTAGAGTTATGGCCCTTGTGCATGACACTATCCCTCATCATGCGTGTTCCATATGTGAAGTTTCAAATCAATTGAACCAGTAGAGAAAGAGTTATTGTCCGGACAAAAAAATATGAAAAAGGGGAATAACTCCAAAAATATTGATGCTATAATTATGGCCCTTGTGCATGACACTACTCCTGATCATGCTTCTTCAATGTGTGAAGTTATAATGAATTTGGCCTAACTTTGTAGGAGATATTGCCCGGACACGAAGTGTGACAGACGGACTGACAAGAAAATATGAAAAAGGGGAATAACTCCAAAAATATTGATGCTAGAGTTATGGCCCTTGTGTATGACACTACCCCTCATCATGATTGTTCCATATGTGAAGTTTCAAATCAATTGAACCAATAGATAAAGAGTTATTGTCCGGACAAAAAAATATGTAAAAGGGGAATAACTCCAAAAATATTGATGCTAGAGTTATGACCCTTGTGCATGACACTAGCCCTCATCATGCTTCTTCAATGTGTGAAGTTATAATTAATTTGGCTTAACTTTGTAGGAGATATGGCCCGGACAAGAAGCGTGACAGACGGACGGACAGACGGACGGACAGACGGACGGACGGACGGACAGACGGACAGACGGAATCGAGCAAACCTATAGTCCCCCAACCGGTAACCGGTGGGGGACTAATAAGCATATATTCAATACTAATCAACCCTTTACCCTTTCCTCCTTGAATATTCATGTAGGAACTAATGACGTCATGAATTTTAATTAGATTAATTTGTTATAATAGCACATGGACACATGAAAGTTTGGCAGAAGCTGTAGAATCATACCTACATATCATAAGCAAACAGCTCAGACCCTGATTAGACAGCTCCTATATGAGCCGTCTGATCTGGGTCTACTCTGTTTGCAAAGGCATAGAAACGGGTATTTATGGAGGAAAGGGTTAATTTACATCATAGCCTTTAACCCTTTAATTACCTGTTCAATATTCATGTAAGAAATTATGACACCATGAACATTTGTTAGCTGAATTTCAAAATGTAAAATGTTTGAAGGAAATTTATTCTTTGAAAAGACTTTAGAATCAGATCTATATCATGTCATGAGCAAAAAGAGCAGGCCCTGATCAGATGGCACCTATAGAAGCGATCTGATCTGGGTCTACTCCATTTGCAAATGTGTAAAGAGGCGGTATATGAAGGAAAGGGGTTTGCAAACAGAGAAGACCCAGATAAGATGGCCCTTGTAGAAGCCATCTGCTCTGAGGGTCTGCTCCTTTTGTTTAATCCTTTACCCCATGAATATTTATGTAAGAAATATTGCCATCATGAATATTAATTAGATTAATAGTTATAATAGCACATGGACACAGGGATGTTTTACAAGGGCAGAAACTGTAGATATATTTTATCATAAGCAAACAGAGCAGACCCTGATCAGAGGGCTCCTAAAGGAGCCATCTGATCTGGCTCTACTCTGTTTGCAAAGGCATAGAAAGGTGTGTTTATGGAGTAAAGGAAAAATATAGAACTGACTCTACAGTTTCTGCTATGGCCAAATATTCTCGTACTCATATACTGTTAACCCTTTCCTCCATAGGCTATTTTTAGACCAAACCTCTTTGAATGAATCTGTCCAAAAGGAGCATTTACTAGAGAAAAGTAAAATTTTAGAATTTTGTAGTTTGAAACCATTGTGATAAATAGAGCATTTGCTCTATTTATCACAATGGTTTCAAGAAGTGGTTATTACAGAGGTATAGAAAGGCGTATTTATGGAGGAAAGGGTTAAATAAAAATCAACTTACTAATCATAATGTCATTATTTCTTATATGAATATTCATCGGGTAAAGGATTAATATATCATAATAATTGTCATATAGTTTAAATGAAAAGCACAATACAACATTCATCTTTATTATTGTCAAAACATTTTGTCAAGTATAAAAATTCGTACTTACAATTGCATAGATTAATTGGTGGTGTTATAGGAAAAGCCGCCATAGACAAGTACAGATTGAAGAAGTAGAAAGTAAAGATATATAAAATAAAAAAAATACTACTGTCATCAATTGTGGAGACACAATTGTTTATTTATTTTTTAAAAAAAAGAAAAGATTATTTGGTTAATTCTAGCCAAAGGAGAGAAGCTGCAATTCGCTGCCAACAAAGTGTTGAACAAGTCACAAAACAAACCTTATACCAGCAAATCTTTGAGTTTTACAGAAAAGGTTACAAAAAATACCCTTTTTTTTTTTAAATATTAAAACTTTTATTAATGACTTAATGTCAACATACAGTACAATCCTTCTGACCTGACCACAAAAAGAGGTACATGGTGGCTAAATACAGGATGAAAGAAATGCAGAAAGCTCCTGCCTGCAGGAGCTTTCTGCATTACTTTCATCCTGCATTAAGTAACCATCTTTTTAGATACCTATGTTCATTAATAAATATGTCACTTTAGAGGGGTTTTACAGTACTTGAAAGCTACAGAAAGATTCATAGTCAAAGATAATCTGGGCCAAAATTGATAAAATGTATCATCAATATCACGCTGAGTAGACGACAATCTACTGCATCCGAAACACTGCCCAAGGTCAGCGTCTACATTGTATCCTAACGCTTGTTAACCCTTTACTCGATGAATATGCATGTAATAAATAACAAAATCCTGATTATTAATTAGCTTAACCTTTTACTCCATAAATATGCTTTTCTATGCCTTTGCAAACAGAGAAGACCCAGGTCAGACAGATCCTGTAGAGGCCATCTGACATTGAGGATCTGCTCTGTTTATTTGCTTATAAAATAATACACATGAAAGTGTTTTTTTCTTGCTTTTATATCAAAAACTTGCTAATTACAGATCTATATAAAGCTATATAATTTATAAAACTGACTATATAAATTATGTGAATACAGCGAACCACTCTAAAATGCACAATGAAGAAAATATTCCAAAATAGGGAATTAATATAATACATAAATACTTGAACTGCTCTGATCTAATATTTCGACCACTAAGGGCCTTTTTCAAAGATTATCATGTCAAAATACACGTCACATTTTTGTTACATGCATTCAGCCATAAAATCAAAGAGAATAGAGTGGATTATTCTCTTTGATTTTATGGCTGAATGCATGTAACAAAAATGTGACGTGTATTTTGACATGATAATCTTTGAAAAAGGCCCTTAGTGGTCGAAATATTAGATCAGAGCAGTTCAAGTATTTATGCACTCTAAAATGACCATCAAAAAGGGGTTGAAGTCTGGATCCTGAAGGCAGGTGGTAGCTTAATTCAGGATGAAAGTTATGCAGAAAGCTCCAGTAGGAGCTTTCTTCATTACTTTCAACCAGCATTAAGCAACCATCTGCTTTTAAAGACACCTATGTTTATTCATCAAGTGTTTATTTTAGAGTGGTTTTACTGTACAGTAAAACCCCTCTAAACCGGAATTCTAGTAGAGAAGAATTTAGTTACTTTCAGGCAGGTGGCTGCTTAATACAGGGTGAAAGTCATGCAGAAAGCTCCTAGAGGAGCTTTCTGCATGACTTTCACCCTGTATTAAGCTGCCACCTGTCTCCAGGACCGGTATTTATACTAGAACTAACGTCCGGTTTAGAGGGGTTTTACTGTACCAGGAATACTAATTTACAATTGTGCTATAAAACAAATGGTAAAATTACTACAGCTGTAGGACTGTGAAAATTGCACTAAATTTAAGTATTTATTTTTGTAACCCACCAAACTTTTTTTGTTTTGCTGACATATGTGACAGTGTAGCCCTATGATCAGGGTCTGCTCTGTTTGCTTATCGAATTATACAGATCTGTTAATACAGAGTTTCAGACAAGTCCAACAATTCCTTTGTTCACGTACCATTACAAATAAATGATTCATGGTGTAATTATTTCTCATATGAATATTTATGAGGGAATCATGCTGACTAATCTGGTTATACATTGTTAGCCATTATTATATAGTGGCTGGTTTTGTTTTATACAGTATAGTAAAGCTCAAATCAACTTTATGGACAAAATTTTGTTAACCTTTTACCGGATAGATTATACATTTTGACATCTTTGCAAACATAGTTGACCCAGATCAGACAATTCAGAATCCTCCGATCAGGGTCTTCTGCCATGGCCAAAATTAATATTCAAGATGTCATTATTTCTAACATAAATTTTCATCAGGTAATTTCATCAAGACTGTCTGTGGCAGCATCTCAGAGAGTCGGTCTTGAAGCCAAGCAGTAGGGCACAAAAAATTGGCATGTTAATGCGAATAACATGGCATATTTGTGGGAAATGGAACAAGATTCTTGTGACATGCTTCAGACTCAAACAGGAAAATTTGAAATATAACTTCGATGGTGACTAAGCAATGTCAATGAACAAAGCACAACCAAGTATTGGTATGAAATCACATTTAGCTTGTTATTCTTAACCCTTTCCTCCATACACCTTTTAACCCTTTTTCAAACAGAGTAGACCCAGATCAGATGACTCCTTTAGTAGTCATCTGATTAGGATCACTCACACTTTTCTATCAAATATACGGTTAATTAGTTTTGTCTGCTTTAATTCTCAAAGTGCATTTTCATTTTATTTCTTTTAAAAATGCATTAGTATGATATCTGGATCCAGATCAGACCCTTTGAATTTGATCAAGATCTAATCAACTGACCCTCTTACTAATTATTACATTGATTGACCCTTTAACCAAATTGAACCTTGAATCAAACTCATTTTGTGAAATGACATGTTTCCAATCCAGTATCAAAAACATACCAACACCAGCTTCAACCAACAGAACAAATCAAACCATTTTTAACCATTTACTCCATAAATACCCCGTTTTACACTTTTGCAAACAAAGTAGACCTAGATCAGATGGCTCTTACCGGAGCCATCTGATCAGGGTCTGCTCTGTTTGCTGATGAAACATTAAAGATATGATTCTATAGTTTCTGACATGGTCAAACATATGCCATTATAGAAATTCAGCTAATTAATATTCATGCTATTATGTTTTACATGAATATTCACAGAAGTAAAGGGTTAATATCTGCATAAGCCTTTTGTGGTCTAATTGCATCCCTAAGACATGATTTGATTCCTTGGTTCTAAAACATGCCCTGTTTTAACCATAACCTCATAAGCTATTTTAGACCCTACCTCTTTGAATAAATGTACCGAAAAAGAGCATTTATTAGAGAAAAGGAAACTTTTAGAAGTGTATAGTTGGGAAACCATTGTGATAAATAGAGCATTTGCTCCTATGGGGCAAATGCTCTATTTATCACAATGGTTTCAAAAAGTGACTTTTACAGAGGTGTGAAAAGGCGTCAATATGAGGGGATGGGTTAAACCATTGACAAACTGAAAGATCCTAGTCCTAATACTGAACTCCTATCTATTAGAGGAAATGTTTACATACTAGGTGAATATTTCATGCAAACGGTTTCAATCCAGATGCGATACTGAGCGACTCAATGCTTCATTAGGATCCAAACTGTTTGACACATTGGCTGTATATCTAAAGCGAAATGGTAGGGGGAAAACCAGAATGGTAGCTGATGTCCATTTTTTGCAAATGACATTATATTTACTAAGCACTTAACTAACCCGTTCCTTCATATACACACATTTCCACGCATTTGCAAACAGAGTAGACCCAGATCAGATGGCTCCTATAGGAGCCATCTGATTAGGTTCTGCTCTGTTTGCATGTGAAATTATATAGATCTGATTCTACACTTTCTGCGACAGTCAAAAATTTCTTTGTTCATAATGTTTTAAAACAGTTTGGCTCATTAATATTCATGATGTCATTATTTCTTACATGAATATCAAGGACACTAGCCACTGCAACCTTTCATCTCTAACATGTCCTCTTTGATTCTATTGAAAAAATCAAGCTATAAATTTAAATTTTCAAAATGAAATGGGACTTCATTGTTTGCCAGTCCATTGAGTTGAAATGGATTTAATTTGCTGGAGGATTTTTAATGACAAACAATGCAGACCCTGATCAGAGGGTTCCTTCAGTAACCCTCTGATCTGGGGCCACACTGTTTGCAACTGCCAGTTAACCCAGGTCTAAGGGTAAAAATACTCAACCATAGCTGACATAACAACGTTACTGATTACATTAGTAATTCAATTTCATGGAGTGAAAAAAAAATTTGATGCGCATTGATTGGTTGGTCATTTGTTAATTGAATATAACAGATATAACACTATCAACAAAAACAAAGACTTGCTGGTAGAACTATAATGAAGTATGTATTGCAGGTGCGTGAAACTTACTGTCGTATGGCAAGTGCTTCAGTGTTTGCCATATCAAAAAACTCATGACATCTATACTTGTCCGTGGCTGCACGCCTATATTCCCCCACATTGAACACTGTAAATAAAGTGCACACACAAACTTGTTACAGAGAATGTTAGGGTGAATTTCTATGACTGCCCTACGTGACCTGGCCCTAGAGACCAATCTTTCGCACCAGCCCTAAGAGGGCAGTAAATATCTAGTAACAGCTCTCTACTGACACCTATGTTCCGGCTGCAAATAAAGCTCTATATTATACAAGTAACTTTATATTAACAGCCATCAATTTATAAACCATTTTACAAACTCACTAAATCCAAGAATTCCTTTAATCTAGATAATGTGCAAATATAACCCTTTCCTCCATAGGCTATTTTTAGATCCAACCTCTTTGAATGAATCTACTGACAAGGAGCATTAACTAAAGAAAAAGGAAACTTTTAGAATTTTGTAGTTCTGAAACCATTGTGATAAATAGAGCATTTGCTCCTTAGGAGCAAATGCTCTATTTATCACAATGGTTTCAAAAGTGACTTTTACAGGGGCGTAGAAAGGTGTATTTATGGAGGAAATGGTTAACCCCTATGAACACTGATTTTTTATAGAGGAATGATCCAATATTGTTTAACAGCTGAGTAGATTCAGTATCGGAGATTTTCTATGGCAAACAGTGCAGACCCTGATCAGCGGACTCCTCTAGGAGCCCTGTGATCTGAGTCTATACTGTTTGCAAACATCATTAACTTTTTACCCGCATTCAAATGGTTAAAGACTAAGTTTAGTGTGTTTGAAGATCTATTTCATTGATGGCTGTCAGAGTAAGGCATGTTATATTGTGTTACAAGTCGGTCAGAGGAAGGGAACACTCCTATGATGTGGAATATCTACACGAGACACATCAGAAAGAAAATATGGTGGCAACAAGAGATAGAGCTTGAACCTCTGAAGTTTCGATCATTATAATGACCTGTCAAGACATACATCAAATTCCAAATACCGAATATTTTTCATTTTTTCTTACATGTATATTCATGGAGTAAAGGGTTAACCAATCTCTATAATATTGTGACCATTCATTAGAATTGCCCAAGTAGTCACAAGACAGGTTTTGGCAGAGAAATATAGAATGAAGGAAAACAAGTGTACCCATATCTGAAAACAATGCAGACCCAGATTAGAGGGTTTCTAAAGGTCAGCCTGCTGATCAGGGTCTGCACTATTTCTCATTCAAACTCCTCAAGCAGATAATACTCCTTCATACTGAATATTCTCTATTGTTAACCCTTTCCTTCATATAATGCTGTTTCATGCATTTGCAAACAGAGTAGACCCAGATCAGACAGCTCCTATAGGAGTAATCTGATCAGGGTCAGTGCTCTGTTTGCTGATGGAATTATATATGGAAATACCCGGTGTGCATAATATTATGCCATAATAAAATTTAGCTTATAAATTTTTCATGACATCATTATTTCATACATGAATATTCAACAGGAAAAGGGTTAAACAATGATGGACCATTCCACTTTATAAATTCAGCATTCGAAGGTTCAATATGGTAGAATGTTCGAAATTTGGTTTAATCTTTGCATCCACCATATTTCTGCTGAATCAATATGGTATTTCTCAATATCAGGACAAGGACACAGGGAAGGGAATGTATTGACCTGAAATAAATACAAATATGAAATGAGAAATAGATGGAATCAAAGTAGAACATAAATGGAAACCCAGAGGCCCAGACAAGATGCTTAAATTAACTCATTCCCTCATAGGCTATTTTTAGACCAAACCTCTATGAATAAACCTACCAAAAAGGAGCATTTACTAGAGAAAAAGAAAAGTTGAGAACCTTCCAGTTTCTGGAGAAGATTTTCAAAGTTTTACTATATGTTTCTTTAGAAAACAAGGCACCCCTAGGGCGGGCCAATTTTGACCCCAGGGGCATAATTAATATAATTTTTGTAGGAGACCAATAGATGATACTATGTGCCAAAGATGAAAGCTGAAAACTCTGTAGATTCAGAGGTGATTTTTAAAGGTTCAAATTGTTGACGACGAACGACGGACGATGACAGACATCAGGCAATTACAAAATCTCACCCTGAGCATTTTGTGCTCTGGTGAGCTAAAAAACAAAAACATGTCTGAAATGAAAAGTTAGATGTAGGTGTACAAGCTCAGAAATAGAACACAAGACTGTTCCCTATTGGAATTTAAGGCAATGCATAAATCTACTGCATGTCCAGACAACAACAATGTTGAAGCAAGATTGTATTTTTGGGAAAGCACATTTATACCAATAAGCACCACTAAGCATGAAGTACTTTCCAAAGAAATAGAGTGTATATTAAACTTATAAAATCATGCATATTCATCATCATCATCATATTAAAATAATAAAATGGCCATTATTCTCCACCAAACCCTATATTGTGACCACACTATAGAATCCTCTCTTTGAGACGATTCTAAAGAGTGGTCACAACATAGTGGTGGAGAAATAAAGAAATAATTCTCGAAAATGTTTTAATTCATGCATCTTATCTGGGGCTTTGACATTCTACAAGTATTCCACAGTTGTAAATCTGACTGTGATTCCATCTCAATGTAATGAAGCCTTACAAACAGCACAACAACATGGGCACTTTTCCAGTACTCTGCATAGAGGTGTATCTAGGCTGATGTTTATAAACCAGAACGACTGGCAACCGTGTTGAGAGTATGGTGCATTTAGCATGCATCCCTGAGATATTCCAGTATATTTATGTTAAGACACTGACAGACAATCCGAGGTGTAGACATGACCTTGACATTTAAAGCACATTATCACCAAATGTGATAAATAACCCGTCTTAAATGACATTGTCAAGGTCAATATAAACAAAATATGTTCAGTAAAACTGCACATTACCAATACAAAAAATGTGTTTGATGTTGCATTGGCGTCCTTACGTAATATTCATGCAAACAATTATGACTGACTGAGCATTAATTAGCTGAATTAAATGGCATTACTAAAAGAAAAGATTTTTGAGCATGGCAGAAATTGTGGAATTGGATCTATATTATTTCATAAATATAAGGAGCCATTCTGTGTCTTCTCTGTCTGCATTGGCATTAAAAAGTGTATCTATGAGGTAGAGGGTTAAATACCCTATATAATTGTAGGGCATGTACACATAATTTGGGCTAGTTTGCGGGTGTATAACTCGTCAAAGCCATTAACCCTTTCCCTAATAGAAACCCCTTTTCGTGTAAATGCAAAGAGAGTATAGTACATGGTTTGCTCTTTATGTTTATGAGAGAATACAGATCTGGGTCCATGCTTATAAAACTTTTAGTTGAGTCTGAGTTTGTTTTCAAGCTTTTGATTGATCAGATTTGAGCCAAGGTTCAAATCTGACCAATCAAAAGCTTGAGAACTCAAATCTGACCAATCAAAAGCTTGAGAACTAACCCAGACTCAACTAAAAATTTTAGAAGCATGGATACGGATTCTACAGATTTTGCCACTGTCAACATTTCCTGTGTTCATAAAGCCAGACTGATTAATATTCACTAAGTTATGAATTACTCCATAAATATTCATGAGGTAACAGTTTAAGTATATAATATCACATATGTACATCTACCCACATAATTATCATGTATATGAAGTTAAATGTCAAAATTGCAGGGGTGCAAAAAAAACACCAGATATTGAATCCACTCTCTATGTAGGACTAGTTACCAGTTTAGGGTAACTTTAAAATGTTACTGACAGGGAATAATATTATGTTTATAACATTGTGTTTACATTGTGTTTATAACATTGTGTGTATGTGTTTATAACATTGTGTGTATGTGTTTATAGCATTGTGTGTATGTATTTATAACATTGTGTTTACATTGTGTATATGTGTTTATAGCATTGCGTGTATGTGTTTATAACATTGTGTTTATAATATTGTGCTTACATTGTGTTTATAGCATTGTGTGTATGTGTTTATAACATTGTGTTTACATTGTGTATATGTGTTTATAGCATTGCGTGTATGTGTTTATAACATTGTGTTTACAACATGGAGTTTGTGTTTATAACTTTGAGTTTATAACATTGTGTTTATAACATTGTGTTAATGGTTTTATAACATTATGTTTATAACATTGTGTTTACAAGTTCATATTTATAACATGGTGTTTATCAGTTTATAACATTGTGTGTATATAACATTGTGTTTATGTGTTCATACCGTGTTGATATGTTTATAACCTTGAGTTTATAACATTGTATTTATACACATTGTATCTGTCATATACTTTAACATTAATTCTGAGTTGTTAAGCATGTTTTTGTAATTTTTAACTCTGATCCTATAACAGCAGAATCTGAAGCCAAACAAGAGCACCGCGAGACGGGGCAATATACGCCCGAAGGCTGTTCTATTTACACATCAATATCTATCATTCCTGAAAGTTTGAAGAAATTATGTTGAAAAATAAAGGAGGAGTTAGTTGCACAAGAAATTGCTACCCGAAACTATCAAAGGGCAATAACTCCAGAATGAAAAATGATATGAGAGTTATCTCACTGATATGCACAACTACACATCAATATCTATCATTCCTGAAAGTTTGAAGAAATTATGTTGAAAAATAAAGGAGGAGTTAGTTGCACAAGAAATTGCTACCCGAAACTATCAAAGGGCAATAACTCCAGAATGAAAAATGATATGAGAGTTATCTCACTGATATGCACAACTACACATCAGTATCTATCATTCCTGAAAGTTTGAAGAAATTATGTTGAAAAATAAAGGAGGAGTTAGTTGCACAAGAAATTGCTACCCGAAACTATCAAAGGGCAATAACTCCAGAATGAAAAATGATATGAGAGTTATCTCACTGATATGCACAACTACACATCAGTATCTATCATTCCTGAAAGTTTGAAGAAATTATGTTGAAAAATAAAGGAGGAGTTAGTTGCACAAGAAATTGCTACCCGAAACTATCAAAGGGCAATAACTCCAGAATGAAAAATGATATGAGAGTTATCTCACTGATATGCACAACTACACATCAGTATCTATCATTCCTGAAAGTTTGAAGAAATTATGTTGAAAAATAAAGGAGGAGTTAGTTGCACAAGAAATTGCTACCCGAAACTATCAAAGGGCAATAACTCCAGAATGAAAAATGATATGAGAGTTATCTCACTGATATGCACAACTACACATCAGTATCTATCATTCCTGAAAGTTTGAAGAAATTATGTTGAAAAATAAAGGAGGAGTTAGTTGCACAAAAAATTGCTACCCGAAACTATCAAAGGGCAATAACTCCAGAATGAAAAATGATATGAGAGTTATCTCACTGATATGCACAACTACACATCAGTATCTATCATTCCTGAAAGTTTGAAGAAATTATGTTGAAAAATAAAGGAGGAGTTAGTTGCACAAAAAATTGCTACCCGAAACTATCAAAGGGCAATAACTCCAGAATGAAAAATGATATGAGAGTTATCTCACTGATATGCACAACTACACATCAGTATCTATCATTCCTGAAAGTTTGAAGAAATTATGTTGAAAAATAAAGGAGGAGTTAGTTGCACAAGAAATTGCTAACGGACGGACGGACAGACGGACATGCTAACAAATGGGTAGTTGTGTGACTTTTTCCTTTGATCTTTTCTTGTGGGACTAGTCCCACAAGAAAAACTATTTTTGGCTCTAACTTTGGAAAAGAATGATCTGGAAGCTAACCCTAACCCTAACCCTATGTCCCACAACTGGCCAGGTTAATGTCACAAGAAATGGCCAGGTTAATGTCACAAGAGATGGCCAGGTTAATGATTTTACTTGTGCGACTAGTTAGAAAAAGTCACACAACTACCCTTTGGTGAGTGCGGACGGACGGACAGATGGACAGACGGACAGACGGAAGGACGGACGACATGCGCCATACCATAATACGTCCCTTCGGGCGTATAAAAATGTAATTGTGTATCTATAAGGCAGTGGTAGCTTAATGCAGGTCAAAAGTAATGCAAAAAGCTCCTATTGGAGCTTTCTGCATTACTTTTGACCTACATTAAGCAACCAGCTGCTTTTTAAGGCTCCTACATCCAATAAATGAATGGCCGCTTAACCCATCCCCTCATATTGATGCCTTTGACGCCTCTGTAAATGTCACTTTCTGAAACCATTGTGATAAATAGAGCATTTGCTCCTATAGGAGCAAATGCTTTATTTATCACAATTGTTTCAATACTACACAATTCTAAAAAATTTCTTTCCTCTAGTTAATGCTCCTTTTCGGTAGATATATTCAAAGAGGTATGATCTAAAAATAGCCTATGAGGGAATGGGTTAAAACAGGTTCTACTGTAACTCAATCATGCCGACTTGTCATACAGATAAGTCGGTGAATATATAAAGACAATATATAGTCTCAGTGAGTTAGAGAACTGCGGAAACATCAGTCCTAATGAACCATTATCTTCCTCAAATTAATCAAACCCTGACAGCAACACTTCCTGTATTACGAGTGGAGCGAGTGGCATATAGTCAAATTTTGCAAGGGACTGATAAAGTACATGGCAAAAAGAAGAGCACTGAAAAGCTTCTTCTATGGAAGGTACTATATTCTCTCTAATAAATGCCCCCATTCTAATAAATGCCCCTTTACTTTTAGGGAGAAACTTTTCTTTTTGTTCAGAGGTTGTGATATAATGGGACGGTATCAAAGATCTAAATCTGACACAAAAAACCCAATTTTGGCACGGACATCTGTTGACATTGCATGTAGGTGTTCCAGGCAAATGCTGCTAAACCATTTCCCTATTCCATATTCATGATAGAAATAATGACATCATGAATATTTATTAGCTGAATTTTACAGTGTAAACTTTTCAAGGGATTTTTTTGTTTTGGCCAAAACTGTAAAATCAGATCTATATATAATGTCAAAAGCAAGCAGTGCAGACCCTGATCAGACGGCTCCAGTAGGAGCCGTCTGATCTGGGTCTACTCAGTTTGCGGATGCATGAAAAAGCATTTATATGGGGGAAAGGATTAACCCTTTGAATGCAGGATATAAATAAACTGGTATTTGCAAGCAGCTCAGACTGTTCTTATGAAGCCTTATGATCAGAATCTACACTGCAATAACTTTAATCCTTTCATACTGAAACTAGAACTATCACTAAAAGTTATGGAATACCCCTGCTCAGTCAAAAGTTGTGCCACGGACAGACACACAGACAGACCAACCAACATACTGACTCCTATATACCCCCTCTCAAACTTTGTTTGTGGGGCTAGGGTATACATAGAAACACTACCATTAAACAATGATGGATCATTCCACTTTGGAAAAATTCATCATTTGAAGGATAAATACATAGAGGATCTTACATGAGTGTTCTTGATTATTGGATTTATTAAATGAGTCTTTTTAAAACGATAAAAAACGAGCTTTAGCGAGTTTTTTTTATCGTTTTAAAAAGACGAATTTAATAAATCCAATAATCATGAACACGAATGCAAGATCCTATTTATAACATAACACACACAAATGTTATTTGCAGCCAATATTTCAGCAGTAACGTGGATTGTTATAAATTCTCCTTACATATAGAAATGATGAATGAAAGGTGTTATTAGGTTCGCTAGGTAACTGGGACAAAGTAGGTCCAAATTTTCCAACTTTATTTTTTACTTACTGTCATATCAACCAGGATCTAATTCAGACCTCTCTGGTATTCAATTTAACTGTGATAGTTTATGATACAAAAACATACAGAAACACGTCAAAATAATTTTTGAGTTACAGTTTCGACATACATAGTTACAAACACGTCACATTATGACGTCATTGTACACAACATGTGTCTATGTAAAGCGCGCCATTTACATGAAGACCTACATACCTGTAGTCGCCAACACGTCCGACACTCACTGTTAATGGGATTCGAAATGCGCCTTCGTTTTGGTATATTAAGCCCTTCATTAGTGTTGTATGTATACACATGGACATGGACATTTCCACCGAGAAAAAAAATCTCGATTCAAGTTCAGTGAAAATGTTTGAAATGGACAAAAGATTCAGTACGAACTGCTGCATAAAATGTGTTGGAACAGGAGGAAGATTTTCGCGATCAGCTGAGTTAGTGAGTATAGCATATTTGAAATATGTTTGTGCTGTGCTGGATTCAGATGACTATTGTTGTTGATTGATGAGGTATTTGTATGAGTAGAAATCTGCATAAACAAAAGGACATGCGGTGAAGAAAATGCAAAGTTGAGGAGGCATTTTAATTTAAATGTAGAATTGATTGTATGGGTCAGAGTAGCTGGTAGGTCTTTTTTGGCATACATTTTGTATATGATTCCTGACAGCGATTACAATTTGTATTATTTTATCGAAATTAAGGCGCAAGTGCCAACAATCCTTTGCCATCTATCGTGACTCAATCGTGGACAGGTAGGTCGACCACCGTCCGCCAGTTTGTTTGTTTTGACAGCGCGTATGAATCGTTCGAATGTCATTCGGTCGTTCGAATGTTATTCACTAGTGATTATATGCCCATGATTATCAAAAAATAAATGATAGTGTTACGTCACGCTGAAGCCACGTGTTATGTTATAAAATGACCTATTTGTCAGGAGATATATTTGTTTATGTGTAAGTCATTCATACTCTTTACCTACAGGCTGTTTGATGCCTATCAAAAAACAAGAATGCCAAAATTACACAACTACACCCATATGGGAGGCACAATTCCAAAGCACATTTCCGATAACAAAGGGCAATATACCCAAAGTGACTGAAGTGCTATAATTGTTTATTTAACATGACTAAGATGTATACCGGTAATAATGCCAAAAGACACTACTTCAGAGCAACAGACAAATGTGCGTACTCAGATACTAAAATCATCATTTCTCCACCAAACCCTATGTTGTGACCACTCTTTAGAATCGTCTCTTCGAGACGATTCTAAAGAGTGCTCACAACATAGGGTTGAGTGGAAAAATAAAGGAGTTATTCTTGAAAATGTTTTAATTTACACATCTTATCTGGACCTCTGATTACTTCCAAGTTTTTGTGAATTTTAGACAAAAAGCTCTAAGATTAGAATGTGTACCAACTTTACATGCTGCCCACTTACATGCATGCCCACATTGGGTTAACATCTGAAAATGGGCATAGAGCAAAATTCGCCAAAGTTCAACCCTTTCACTGTTCAATATCCATTTAAGAAATGACATAATGAAAATTTGTTAGCTGAATTTTTGTAATGGTATTATAATTATGTACAAGATTTTTTGGTACTGGTAGAAGCTGTAGAGTTATATCTGTAATCATGTAGCAAAAAGAGCCTTCTGATCTGGGTTTACTTTGTGTGAACTATTTTTGGCAAATTTCATAATATAAGTACTTCTTGAAAATTTTCTCATATACTGTAATACAAGGCCTTTTTGGTAATTTATATTGAAATAAGTATTTTCATATTAGTGAATTAACAAAAATACACTATATATCTCAAACAAGTTTGGCCGTTTGATTCTCAACAAGACACCTACAAATACTGGTACACTGAATATTCATATTCATGGAAAATTGTGCATGCTGTATTGCCGTCAGTAAGACAATGAATAATTCATGATGTTACGTCATGGGCTGGTCTCGGACAACAGTTACATTACTCACGTTCTCAAACTCTCGGCCTCAGGGTTGTCAGGCCTAAAGAAATCATGATTCTTTAACGTTGTTGCTGCTCTCCTATACTCTCCGACATTGAAAGCTACAACAAGGCAACAACCATTACAGGTAGGTGACGAAGACATGACAAAACATCGTCAGAGAAACAGATAACGATGAATATTCAAATACTATAATCATCATTTCTCCACCAAACTCTATGTTGTGACCACTCTTTAGAATCGTCTCTTTGAGACGATTCTAAAGAGTGGTCACAACATAGGGTTTGGTGGTGAAATAAAGGAGATATTCCTGAAAATAGTTAAATTTATGAATACTATTTGGGTCTATGAATCGTTCAAATATTTAATGCTCGGAATACCAGATATGTGTGTACTGGCATTTGCAACCAGTGTAGACCCCTCTGATTAGGGTCTGCTTTGTGTCATCTAGCAAACAACACCCTTTCATAACGAGCCCTCTACTTCATTGATTCACGTTTTAACACCTTAGAAGCAGAGTAGACCCAGATCAGATGGCTGCTGTAAGGGATGTCTGATCAGGGTCTGCCCTGTTTTGTTTATGATAATATTGAAATAATCTGTTCATTCCTACGTTAATATGCCATTATAAAAATCAATCTTAATGATAGTTATAATGTCATTACGTGTATATCCCCCATGAATATTCATGCAAAGATGAATTAATGATAACATGAATATAATTCTATTAGATTAATTTTTATAATGGCATATGAACACAGGTCATGAACATTTTGGCTTAGGTATAGAAACTGCGGAATCAGATCTATATTGTACCATAAGCAAACAGAGCAGACCCTGATGAGATTGAGACATCTGATCTGTGTCTAATCTGTTTGCATTTAGGTATCAAAAAGCATTTGTATGAGGGAAAGGGTTAAGTATATATCAGTGAGTAATGCAGAGAGTAATGACCCCCTTATAAGACTGTAAATCGTATCATGGTAAACTACTGTACCAAGTTTATCCCTTTACGCCATGAATATTCATGTAAAAAAATCACATTATGAATATTAATTACAGTACATGTAATTGTTATAACATATCAACACATGGACAAATGAATTTTTGGTCATTGCAGAAACTGTAGAATCATATCTATATTATATCTTTAGCAAACAGAGCAGACCCTGATCAGACGCAGCCATCTGATCTGGGTCTACTCTGTTTGCAAAGGTGTGAAAAGGTTAAAGTTATCAAAATGGTGACAATTTAACCTATTCAGCTTTACAATCTGATGGTGGTTCAAATACTTAACCCTTTCCCTGTTCTATGTCATTATAATACTTTATAAAATTTTAAATACTCATGATGTCATTATTTCTTCCATGAATATTCATGGAGTTAAAGTTTAATATACAAAATTGGACATACCATGGGAACTTGACCTGCAAAGTTCAATACCTTTCTTCATACATAGTTATATACATGTACACATATTTACATTTAACCCTTTCCCTCATATTGACGATGATTTCACAATGGTTTCAAACTACAAAATTCTAAGATGTTCCTTTTCTCTAGTTAATGCTCCTTTTCGGTAGATTTATTCAAAGAGGTTGTATCTAAAAATAGCCTATGAGGTAATGTTTTAACCCTTTCCTACATATAAATGCATTTTCACACGTTTGCAAACATTGAGCAGACCCAGATCAGACAACTCCTATAGGAGTCTTCTGATCAGTGTCTGCTCTGTTTGCTAATGGAATTTGAAATATTTGATTCTTTACTTCTAAAATATTTTGGTTACAATGTTCCACTTTTCGTATTTCATACTAACTATTTTGTCCATGAATAATCAGTAGGTATTAAAATTTGAAATATACACAGAATAGGGAAAGGGTTATGCAAACAACTTGGGCCCAGATCAGACTGCTCCTGTAAAGTCTATATTATGATAAAACCTTTACTCCATAAATACACCTTTCTACGCCTTTGCAAACAGAGTATACCAAGATTCAGGAGCAGTGTGATCAGGGTCTGCTCTGTTTACTCATGAAATATTATAGATATGATTCTACAGTTTCTGCTATAGCCAAAGATTCCTGTGTTCATGTGCCATTATGAATCAATATTCATGATGTCATTATTGAATGAATATTCATGGAGTAGAGGCTTAAGCTGATCTCTATTTGCTCAAATAATGTTATAGACAGAGCTGCAGATAAAGGTGCGTACGCAAATACTAAAAATCGTCATTTCTTCACCTAACCCTATACTGTGACCACTCTTTAGAATCGTCTCTTTGAGACGATTCTAGAGAGTGGTCACAGTATAGGGTTTGGTGGAGAAATAAAGGAGTTATTCTTGAAAATGTTTAAATTTACGCATCTTATCTGCACCTATATATAATATAGATTAAACTCTTTACTGTCCATCATTGCAAAATCTGTTGAATCTCCTATTCATGAATTCAGTTAACCCATTCCCTCAATATAGGCTATTTCTAGATCCAACCTCTTTGAATAAATCTACCGAAAAGGAGCATTAACTAGAGAAAAGAAACATTTTAGAATTTTGTAGTTTGAAACCATTATGATAAATAGAGCATTTGCTCCTATAGGAGCAAATACTCTATTTATCACAATGGTTTCAATAGGTGATTTTTAAAGAGGCATAGAAAGGTGTATTTTTTTTATTCAAAGTGGTATGGCCCATCATTGTTTTACGATAGCATCCGCCAGTATGAAAGACTATAACTTGTAAGGGATTTGGAATGACAAACAATGCAGACCATGATCAGTGGGCTCGAGCCTCCTCTGGGAGCCTTCTGGTCTTGGTCTACACTGTTTAGAAATGCCAGTAAACTCATTTACTGCATTCAAAGGGTTAATAATTATCCTTGTTGCTTAACCCTTTCCTCAAGGTCAATATTGATCATTGAAGATATAATGATGTCGTGAATATTAATTACATTAATTTGCTATAATAGCACATGGACACAGGAGTTTTTGGCCAGGGCAAAACCTGTAGAATCATATCCGTATTAAATCATAAGCAAAAAGAGCAGACCCTAATCAGACAGCTCCTGTAGGAGCCGTCTGATCTGGGTCTCCTCTGTTTGCAAAAGCATAGAAAGTCGAATTTATGGAATAAAGTGTTAAGTGTTCATGAAGTACATAGCCATGGTGACAAAACCAACATTACCTTTAGTTCTGATGCCAATCCAGTTGAGGTATCGCGTGAGCTTCTTCGACATGTATGTCTTGCCCCGGGCAGGCAGGCCCACCATGGAGATGACCGTGGGCGCCTGGACCATGTGCGGGCATGATGCTGAAATATCAAACAAACTGATAATAATAACAAGTCAACAATCAGTAAGGTTAAATCTTAGAGTTAAATCTATCAAAATTTCATATTAAGCAAACAGAGCAGACCCTGATCAGATGGCTCCTACTGTACAGGAGCCATCTGATCTGGGTCTACTCTGTACATGTTTCCAAAGGTGTGAAAAAGCATTTATATGAAGGAAAGGTTAACACATTTTAAGCAGAGTAGATCCAGATCATGTAGGAGTGGTCTACTCATTTTGCTTACGGAATAATGAAGACTATCTGATTGTACAGTTTCTGCCATGGCCAAAAAGTCTCTTGCTCATATTAAACTCATTAATGTTCATATACATTGTAGTCTTTATATCCTATATGAATATTAACCCATTACTTCACAAATACCCTTTACCATGCCTTTGCCTCAGAGGACTCCAACACACAGGGTCTACCTTGTTTGCTAAATGAATAATATAGATCCGACTCTACTGTTTCTACCATTGCAAAAAGTGTTCCATGTCTATATGCCATTTTAAAAATTAATCTAATTATTATTCATAAGGTCATTATTTCTGACATGAAAATGCATGGTGTGCTATGATGTAATTGAGAGAGCAAATCAAAAGTAGAGTTATGGTGGATGACTGCATCATGTTTGAATAGGATAGGTGTGCTGATGCTCAGACTGATAAAGTGTTTAAACCCTTTCCCTCATATAAACGTGTTTTCACGCATTTGCAAACAGAGTAGACCAAGATCAGACGGCTCCTATAGGAGCCGTCTGATCAGGGTCTGCCATGTTTGCTGATGGAATTCGAAAGATCTGTTTATTTACTTTCTAAAATGGCTAAAAGTTTCACCTTCCATATTTCATTATAACTACTTTATTCATGAATATTCAGTAGGTATTGAAATTTGAAATAAACAGAACAGGGAAAAGGTTAACCCTTTCAATGTTGAATTTTCAGAGTGGAATAGTCCATAACTGTTTGATGGTAGAGTCCATGCATTACGAAAACGTAAAATCTGTGAGAGGATTTTGAATGACAAGCAGTGCAGGCCCTGATCAGAGGGCTCCTACAGGAGCCCTCCGATATGGCTCTAAACTGCTTGCAAACTTTAAATGACAGTGCACTCGTTTTCCGCATTCAAAGAATTATAAGGTTTCGCACATTGATGCATATACCTACAACCGGGGCTAATTAAACAAGTGCATACACATATACTGAATCGTTATTTCTCCACCAAACCAAGTAATTCAATGTGACCACTCTTAAGAATTATCTCTTTTTAAGTAACAATTTGCTTACCAATACTATCATACACCGAGCAGCAAATTTCTTTCTCCACCAAAAGCTATAATGTCAATATTCTTTAGTCACAACAAAGTGTTAACTGTTTGGTGGAGAAACGAAGGAGCTATAATTCTTGAATTTGTTTTTAATGTATGTATCATATGTGGGCCTCAGTCAGTGACACAGTCACATACTAATTGTACTTCAGTATAATTTTTTCAAATTCACAAATGTTTTGCTCTATTAACACCACTGAGATGAAAACTGATAAAGAAAATTAGAGAACTGTAGGCTACTATATTGACTACATGTATTCACCTATATATTCTGACACCCACTCTCGACAGATCTCCCCTACCCACTGTAAAGCTATATCAGTTTCGCATCATTTTGATCACTTCATGAATATTCATTACAGAGCTACAGATAACGGTGCGTACTCAAATACTAAAATCGTAATTTCTCCACCAAACCGTATGTTGTGACCACTCTTTAGAATCGTCTCTTCGAGACGATTCTAAAGAGTGGTCACAACATACGGTTTGGTGGAGAAATAAAGAAATTATAGTTCAAAATATTTTATCTAAACACTTTATCTGGAGCTCTGTTCATTAACTTAAGTTTCATTATGGCTATCATGGCCAATGAAGTAGAACAAGGAATGTTTTAATGTTTCATGAACTGATCTAGAATCCATAAGGAATTTAAGCAGTCACTGATCAGATCTGGGTTAATTTTACTCTTTTTGCAAAGGCATGAAAAAACAAGTGTATAAGGGAAAGGGTTAAATGAAATTTAAAAGCAGAAACAACTATTATGTAGTCCTGATTAAACATCTCCTTCTGGAGCAATTTGATCTGGGTCTGCATTATCTGCCTAAGCTTGTCTGTCCAAATGTTTAGGGTAATTTCGGTATACAACATATATTTCGGTATAAGTTCTTTAAATTATATATATATACTGATAACTTGCATTCCTATACAACAACTACGCCTTTTTAAACACGTAAGTTGTATTCCATCTAATAAACACTCCCAGGGGCATTACTTTTTTTAGAAGAATCTTCTTGCATTATGCATGTATACAAGCGGTTGCTTAATGCAGACTGATAGCCATGCAGAATGATCCTAGAGGAGCTTTCTGCATTGCTTTCAGTCTGTATGTTGTTAGTTTTTTTTTGCAACGGCAGAAACTGCAGGATCAGATCTTTATATTTATATAAGCAAACAAAGCAGACCCTGATCAGTCTGGCTCCTACACTGTTTGCAAAGGCCTGCAATGGCTTCTCAATCAGGCAACGGGTTGAGTTCATATATATATATATATATATATATATAATTTTGCACCAGATAAAATCTTAACTGGATCCTAAAATTATATCATACCTATTAACTCCTTAAATGTTGCAGACATTTGCAGACAGTGTGGATCCAGATCAGTAGGCTGATCTGATCAAGTATAATTTCATAAGCAAACAGTGCAGACCCTGAACAGACGGCTCATATAATACAGGAGCCATCTGATTTTGGGTCTACTCTTGTTTTGCAAATGCCTGAAAATGTGTTTAATATGAGGTAAAGGTTTAAAAATGCTCAATCAGGGTCGGCACTGTTTGTCATTTAACCCTTACAATGCTGAATTTTCTAATGGACTATTCCTAAGCTGAAACCGGTCGAGCTTATGGTAAATATTTAGGGATTTTTCTAAAGAAAAGTGTAATATGACAAACAGTGCAGACCCTGATGAGAGGGCTCCTCTTAGGCCCCTCTCATCTAGGTCTACACTGTTTGCATAGGACATTAGTGACTCATGTCCCGCACTCTAAGGGTTAAATTTCTCTCGTAAATTTAATCTCATCTTACTGCATGTATTCTCGCTCATTCTGCTTTGAAAATTCAGAATTCAAAAGGATAAACAGATTTGTCTGTAAATTAATAATATACGCAGCCTACATGTATGCTACATTAATTGGCCTGAGTCCAGTTCATATATATAAATGCTATTGAAAATAAGATGACTTGACTCTTTCGATGCCAAATATTGCCTTCTGCAAACTTTGTCGGCTGCTACAAGTTTTTTTTAATTTCCTTCATTTTGTGTTTTAAAAATACCAGTCACAGTAATAAACAGTTGGATCCTGATGAGACACGGAGTAACACGACGTCTAATCTGGATCCATACTGTTCGCATACGTAATCACCGATGCAGCATATATTGACAGCGAAAGAGTTAAAGCTAAATTGAATGTTCCACTATCTACTCATTGCACATTAGCTGCAAATTTGTGATACAGTAAAACCTCTCTATAATGGCCATTAAATCACATCAAGTATTTTGTGTTAACGGCAGGTGGCTGCTTAAAGCAGGAGCGTTCTGTTTTACTTTCACCTTGCTTTAAGCAGCCACCTGTCCGAAATACCAACTAATTAACACAATTTAGTGGCCGTTATAGAGAGGGTTTACTGTTATTAATTTTACCTTGTCAAACAGTTTGGATCCAGATGAAACATTGATAAAGTGAATCAGTATCTCATCAGTATCCTATAGGAGCAAATTGAGGGCTTGGTGCAAAACTATTGTAACTCCCTCACTCTGTGAAGGAGTTACAATAGTTTTGCACCAAGTCCTCGAAATGCTCTATTTATCACAATGATTTCAAACTACAAAATTCTAAAAAAAATCCTTTTCTCTAGTTAATGCTCCTTTTTGGTAGATTTATTCAAAGAAGTTGGATCTAAAAATAGTCTCTGATGGAATTGGTTAACACAAGTAATGTTAGCCATGGCAGAAACTGTATAATCAAATCGATCAATCGATCGGCAGACACTCATCTGACAGCACCTACAACAGTACAGGGGTCATCTGATCCGGGTCTACACTTAGTCTTAGTCTTACAAAGACGTTAAAAATGGTGTATAATCACAGAGTAATGAGTTATACCAGAGCTACAGATAAAGGTGCATAAATAGATACCAAAATCATCATTTCTCCACCAAACCCTATGTTGTGACCACTCTTTAGAATCGTCTCTTCGAGACGATTCTAAAGAGTGGTCACAACATAGGGTTTGGTGGCGAAATAAAGAAGCTATTCTTGAAAATGTTTTAATTTACGCATCTTATCTGGAGCTCTGTTATACTGTCTATATAAATTACCTGAGCCGCATTGATGATGTTTGTGCTTGTGCCGGATTCTCTCCATTACTGATTTATTGCAATAATCTAACAACAATCCATTTCATAATCAAATATCACTAAAACAGGAACAACACATCAAAGAGATACAAACTGTACTAGTCAATAACATTACCCCATTGAAAACGAGTTACTATAGCTGTCGTTTGCAAACAGTGTAAACCAAGATCAGAGGGCACTGATCAGGGTCTGCACTGCATGTCATTCAAGATCCTCTCACAAATCATACCCTTTCTCACAGAATGGACTCTACCATAAAACCATGGTATACCATTCCACTTTGGAAATTAAGTATTCAAACGGTTTATCCTCTTTGAACCAAACCTTTCCCGAGTTTCCTTATTTATTACAAGGATCTTAACTTTTAACCCATTCCCTCACAGGCTATTTTAGACACAGTCTCTATGAATAAACCTACTGAAAAGGAGCATTTACTAGCAGAAAGGAAAACTTCAGAATTGTGTAGTTTTGAAACCATTGTGATAAATAGAGCATTTGCTCTTCCGGAGCTCATATGCTCTATTTATCACAATGGTTTCAAAAAGCAACTTTAATTTTACAGTGAATATGAGGGAATTGGTTAAACAATCGGACCATAATATATATTGCTGGATTCTAGGTGGTTTTTTTTTTTTTATCCTTTTGTATCAACAAGAGTCATGATGGCCCTTAGATATCCTTCACCTGACTGTATTGTAGCACTAGATAGAGGTGAATTAGACACAACCATCAACAGAAAATGAAGATTATAGGGTAAATTACCCTTTTCCTCATATAAACCCATTTTAATGCATTTGCAAACAGAGTAGACCCAGATCAGACGGCTCCTATACTAGAGCCGTCTGATCAGGGTCTGTTCTGTTTGATAATGGAGTTTGATAGATCGATTTCTTTAGTTTCTAAAATGGTTATAATGTTCCACCTTCCATATTTCATTATACCTATATTTTTCCATGAATATTCAGTAGGTATTGAAATTTAGAATAAATATAGAACACCAGGGAAAGGGTTAAGAGAGGGTTTAGCAACTACAACCATCTGTACCAAAAGTCTCACAAAACTAATTATACAACAATCTGCGCCAAAAGTCTCCAAAAATTAATTATACCCATCCATGCGAAAAGTTTCACAAAACTAATGATACATCCAACATCCATCTGCTACAAAATGTGACAACCGCCAGTGCAAAGTGTCTCATAAAACTTATATTATAACAATCAGTGCCAAAAGTCTCACAAATTTAATTATGTAACCATCTGCACCAAAAGTCTCACAAAACTAGTTGTATAACCATCTGCACTAAAAGTCTCACAAAACTAGTTATGTAACCATCTGCACCAAAAGTCTCACAAAACATTAATAACAACCATCTGTACACTGTCTCGCTAAAGTGACACAATCATCTGCATCAAAAGTCTAGCAAAAGCAATACTATATACAATGTATTTATTCTTCATATGTTCCAAAAGTCTCACAGAACTAATATTACAACCATCTGTGACAAAAGTCTCACAAAGCTAATACTACAAACATCGGGTGACAAAAGTCTCACATACTACTAATATTTAAAATCATCTGTGAGAAATATTTTAGTCACAAAGCTAATATTAATTGCAATTCCGGACAGTATCAACGGGGTTTAATGTTAATCAAATCCTATCCAGGCCTGGTTACAGTGTACTGATGGCAAATTAACCATTTACCTGTTGAGCATTCAAGTAAGAAATTATAAATGACACCATGAATATTCATTAGCTGATTCCTTATGAAGGGATCATGAACACAAGATGTTTTGGTATTGGTAGAAAATGTAAAATCAGACCTATACAATTTTAAAAGCAAACAGAGTAGACCCTTATCTGAAAGGGTTTCTATGGAAGCGATCTGATCTGGGTCTACTCTATGTGCAAAGGCATATAAACACTATTAACCCATTCTCGCATATTGACGCCTATTGAAACCTCTGTAAAAGTCACTTTGTGAAACCCATTGCGATAAATAGAGCATTTGCTCCTATGGAGCAAAATTTTATGCTCTATTTATCACAATGGTTTCAAAACTACACAATTCTGAAAAATTCCTTTTCTCTAGGTAAATGCTCCTTTTTGGTCGATTTAATCAAAGGGGTTGGATCTAAAAATTGCCTATGCGGGAATAGGTTAAGAGGAGTTTGTATGAAGTAAAGGGTTGAGCAAGTGACACTTGGGCTTTTACAAACAGTGTACATGTAGTCTCAGCAGACCAGTCTCATTCTAGGAATGTGGTGTGTCTTAGAGCAGCTTTAACACAGTGTAACTTTCTTCAAACATCAGCAACTGAATCCTGTCCTTCATATAGACAGACGTCTCTTCATACCTTTGCAAACAGATTAGACCCAGATCAGACGGCTCCTATAGGAGCCGTCTGATCAGGGTCTGCTCTGTTTGCCTATGGAATTAATATAGATGTGATTTTTTAAGAGTTTTAGCCGAGGTAAAAATATCCTGTAACAGGGGAAGGGTTAGATATTTTTCATGGTCTTATATATACACTGCAAACAGTACAGACCCTGATCCACAGGGGGCCATTTCGTGAGTCTTAAGATGGTCTAACAAGACAAAAAATTGATTGGGTCGATTTAGTGTTATAATATAACACTAAATCGACCCAATCAATTTTTTTGACTTTTAGACCATCTTAAGACCCACGAAATGACCCCCTGTGCCCTGATCATGTAACATTCTAACCCAGCTTACCTAAGGTTATGCTATTCACGAATGTTGCCCATCATTCCATTTTTACAACCTATTTTAAACAATTTGCAACGCTTCATATATGTTATTTTATAATTATCAGAGCAAATAACCGTCAATATTTTATCAACCCAATCAGCATTCTAGGACTTTTTTAATATGCTTCACCAGTAAATTATCACAGTCAGTCTAGCGTAATGAACCAAAAACATTTACTAGATACTAAAAAGTAATGCAGTACATTTTCAGAAGCCCAGATAATTTATAAGATGTGTAAATGTTTTTTCAAGAGTACGGTATAACTATGCAGTCTTAAGCAGAAATTCATTTATTGAGCACAGGAGTGTTAGAAAGCAGGTGGTTGCTTAATGCAGGACAAAAGTAATGCAGAAAGCTCCTATAGGAGCTTTCTGCATTACTTTTGACCTGCATTAAGCTACCACCTGCCTAATATAGATGCATAAATAGACCTATTTTTGGCAGCCGCTAAGAGTAGGCTTTACTATAGCTCCTTTATTTCACCACCAAACCATATTATTCATATGTTGTGACAATTCTAAAGAGTGGTCACACCATAGGGTTTGGTGGAGAAATGATTACTTTTCAGTATTTAAATACAAACCTTATGTGTATTGCATTTTATTGTAATTATCCTATTTATTCTACATATTTGATACCCAATCTCACTTTTCTACAAGCTGAATACAACCGAACCTGTCTAAAGCAGCTATAAAAAAAAGTCTGTAAGTCAGGCAGTAGCTTAATGCAGGTCAAAATTAATGCAGAAATCTCCTATTGGAGCTTTCTACATTACTTTTGCCCTGCATTAAGCAACCATCTACTTTTTAATGCTCCTGTTCAATAAATGAATGATCACTTAACCCTTTACTCCATGAATATTCATGTTAGAAATAATTACATCATGAATATTAATTAAGATTCATTGTTATGACAGCACAATGCTATGGACACGGGAATTTTTGGCTGAGGCAGAAACTGTAGAATCGTATCTATAATACATAATAAGCAAACAGAGCAGACCCTGATCAGACGGCTCCTATATATAGAAGCCATCTGGTTTGAGTCTACTCTGTTTGCAAAGGTGTAGAAAGGGCGTATTTATTGAGTAAAGGGTTACGACAGGTTCTCCAGTAATTCAATTTAACACTACATGTATTTTGATAACTTTCATTCAATTGACATAGTAGCAAAAAGTATAGACCCAGATCAAATGGCTTTTTCAGGAGGCGTTTGATATGTGTCTGCATTATTTACCTATGTTTCTCTATACAAACACTTCTGGGTCATCATTAGGGCTACATACTCTCACTGAGACTTAATATTTACTTTGTCAAAATACATGTATTTTGAAAGGACAAGAAATGCTTACTCCAGAGATAGAAATACCAAAGTTGTCTATAGTATACAGTTACATGTATACGCAAAGTAAAACCGGTCTTAACCCTTTCCCTCATATAAACGTGTTTTCATGCATTTGCAAACAGAGTAGACCCAGATCAGATGGCTCATAGAGGAGCTGTCTGATCAGGGTCTACTCTGTTTGCTAACAGAAGTTGATAGATATGTTTTTTTGTTTTTTAAAATGTCTACAATGTTCCACTTTGCATATTTCTTTGTAACTATTTTGTTAATGAATATTCATTAGGTATTGAAATTTGAAATAAACATAGAACAGGGAAAATGTTAAGTGATCTTATATTGATTGGACACAGGAGTACTATAATGCAGGTGGTTGCTTAATACAAGGCAAAACAAATGCAAAAAGACCTATATGAGCTTTCTGCATTATTTTTGTCCTGCATTAAGCTACCACCTGCCTTACAGATCTATCCATAATTAGACCTCCTTTTGATAGTCGCTTAAGACAGGTCTCATTGTAGTTTGTTTCAGTCCTAACTCTTTGTACACTGAAGTTTCAAAGTCAGATATGGTCAATCATTATGTTTTAAGGTCTAGTCCTTTCAGTGAGAAAAGATTAAATAGCTGGAAAATTTTGAATGACAAACAGTGCTGACCCTGATCTGAGGGACTCCTGTAGGAGCCTTTGGATCTTGGTCTACACTATTTGAAAATGTCAGTGTTCTGATTTCCTGCATTCAAAGGATTCAAGTAAAAAGAAATTTCATAGTTCATACTTCAGTGACCGTATCCTGTTTGACAATATCAAATTGATCCTTTAACCCTTTCCCTCATATAAATGCCTTTAGACACATTTGCAAAGCTCCTCTAGGAGCCATCTGATCCACAGGGGTCTGGACCGCTTCGTTGGGGTCTATATGTACTATATAATAACAAGGGTTCCAACTAGCAGAACGGATATCCGTGTACCACGAGTACACATATGACTGTAACTCATACAATTTAAATGATAATTTCGTAATTCTTTCGGCTATTTAAAGCCAATATATTTTTCTATCAAATAAATATAATCTTATAACGGTAACTTATGAACAAGTATCAATCCAACAATGATTTTCTCAAAATTTCACGTTGTATAAGTGTCATTGACAAACGTTCGTTCACTCCCATTTCACTATATCACAGCAATAACCTGGCAATTTGCAGTTCAAAAAATGGCCTGAGTCAATAAAACGAATCAATTCTAACACCCACCTCCAATTATTTAGTCCCCAGCATCAAAAGAATGATGTAAAACTAGCGAGTTTTGTCAGTTTGCTTCAAATCGTCGAGGAAGGAGCCATTGTACGTGACGTCACGGATTTTCCAACTTTTCCTTCGCTCATCCAATGAAATGGCTCCATTCAAATTTGTTGCAAAATGGCAGCATCCGAAAAGAAACATAACGTCAGACGGAAAGGCCGCTGTTGCTAGTTGCTTATTTATTAAGACGACAAAACAAATGGAGATTGGTGATATAATTGGGTTCTTTTATTGAACCACGCCATCTTTTGAACTGAAAATCGCCAGGTTATGGCTGTGATATAGTGAAACCGGAGTGAACGAACGTTTGTCAATGACCCAGAAAACACGTGAAATTTTGAGAAAATCGTTGTTGGATTGATAATTGCGCGTAAGTTACCGTGAGAAGATTATATTTTTCTGATAGTAAAATATATTGGCTTTCAATAGCCGAAAGAATTACAAAATTATCATTGAAATTGCAAGAGTTACATTCATATTTGTACAAGTGGTACACGAGTGTCCGTTCTGCTAGTTGGAACCCTTGTTATTATATATAGTACATATAGACCCCCATGAAGCGGTCCAGACCCCTGTGATCTGATCAGGGTCTACTCAGTTTGCTAATGGAATTTGAAAGATCTGTTTCTTTACTTTCTAAAATGGCTACAATTTTCCACCTTCCATATTTCATTAGAACTGTTTTTTCCATGAATATTCAGTAGGTATTGAAATTTGAAATAAACATAGAACAGGGAAAGGGTTAAATGCTGACTCAAAAAGCAGAATTTATTTTGTTCATCATTTTTAAACCCTTTCAACACTGAATTATCACAGTGGAATAGTCCATAGTTGTTTATTGACAGAGTCCATACAATACACAAAGGTAACATCTGTGATAGGACTTTAATGACAAAGAGTGCAGCCCCTGATCAGAGGGCTCCTCTAGGAGCCCTCTGATCTGGGACTACACTGTTTGCAAATGACGGTGCACTCGTTTCCCACGTTCAAAGAGTTAACAATGGGAGCCCATTCAGTATCATAGATTTAAATTGGTTACACTGAATTTGCCATGACAAACAGTGCAGACTCTGATCATAGAACTATTAGAGGAGCCCCCTAATCTGAGTCTGCAAAGTTTGCAAACACCATTTACTTTGTTTTCCACCATTTAAAGGGTTAAAATCTCATCATAGGCATACTTGCGTAACCAAAATTCCCTAATTAGATACCTTTGCAAACAGGCCAGACCCAGATCAGACTTCTCCTGTAGGAGCAATCTGATCAGGGTCTACTCTGTTTACAAAACTTTAACCCTTTACTCCATAAATACTCCTTTCTACGCCTTTGCGAACAGAGTAGACCCAGACCAGACAGCTCCTATAGGAGCCATCTGATCAGGAGCTATCTGATCAGGGTCTGCTCTGTTTGCTTATGATATAATATAGATATGATTCTACAGTTTCTGTCATGGCTTAAAAAAATCCTAATTTTTGTCCATGTGCAATTATAACAATTAATCTAATTAATATTCATGACATCATTATTTCTTACATGAATTCTCATCGGGGGAGTAGGGGAGGGGGAAATGCTTATCTATAGAGTACATGGTTAACACATTGCTCCATAAATACGCATTTCTATGCCTCTGTAATAACCACTTCTTGAAACCATTGTGATAAATAGAGCATTTGCTCCTATAGGCGCAAAATTTTAATGCTCTATTTATCACAATGGTTTCAAACTACAAAATTCTAAAAATTTACTTTTCTCTAGTACCGGTAAATGCTCCTTTTGGGTAGATTCATTGAAAGAGGTTGGGTCTAAAAATAGCCTATGGAGGAATGGGTTAATTTACTCATTTTATCTGCACCTCTATTATCTGCACAGTCAGCTGCAGTACTATAAGTATTCTAAGTATTTACCCCTTCAACAATAAAAGAATATTTTCTTCCTTTTTATTCACTGCAGTGTTACAGTGTCAAACAATTGGGTTTTTTATGTCACAGAAAAAAAGTATTAATTTCAAGTCAGTCATCTACAAACAAAAGAAATTTGAACTAGAGATTTCTGTACATGGAAAATCTAAACCAACACTCAGACCTACAGATAATTGAGTAGTATATATGAAAATACTAAAATTGTCATTTCTCCACAAAAAAACACATTGTGACCATTCTTTAAAATTTAACCCTTTCCCTGTTGAATATTCATGTAAGAAATAATGACCTCATGAATATTTATTAGCTGAATACCTATAATGGCATATGTACACAAGAATTTTTAGTAATGGCAGAAAGAGTCGAGATCTATTATAGTTTCATAAGCAAACAGCGTAGACCCTGAACAGACAGCTTCTAGTGGATAGAGCCATTCTGATCTGAGTCTACTCTGTAAATTTAACGCATGAAAAGGTGTCTCTATCAGGAAAGGATCAATTAGAAATGCCACTTCTGTTGTAAAGAGTGATTACAACATTATGGTTTGATGGAGAAATAAGTGCTATAATTGAAAACAAGAGTTACGCATGCCAGTGCCAATGCTCACCTGTTCAATTGTAGCCCATAGTGCGATAGATAAAAAGTGTGCGAAATTTCATACGATTTGAATGGATAGAAAATAAGTAAGAGCAAATGTTAAAGTTTCCAGACTACAAAGAACATTACACTCCTGTGATGATGATGCCAACGCAGACGCCAGAGTAACTACAATAGCTCGTATTATTTTCTTCTAAAAAACATAATGCTAAGTTAATTTTAAACCCTTTACATGACATAAACACCTTTTCAAACAGTGTTACTGAGACTCAGATCATATCCTATAGGAGCCTGTCTATCTTAATGAGGGCCTGCTCTGTTTGCTTATCAAATTATACAGCTCATCTGATTACCAGAGCTACAGATAACTGTGCGTACTCAAATACTAAAATCGTCATTTCTCCACCAAACCCTATGCTGTGACCACTCTTTAGAATCGTCTCGAAGAGTCAATTCTAAAGAGTCAGGTAACAACATAGCGTTTGGTGGAGAAATAAAGAATTTATACTTGTACATATTGTAATTTACGCATCTTATCTGGAGCTCTGTGATTACAATTTCTACTATGCCAAAAACAATAAAAATTCATAATGTCATCATAATTTCACATGAATATTCATGAGGTAAATGGTTTTTTAGGCACCTTATCTTAGAACTGCATCTGAAACATCACCAGACACAGATGCTGGTCAGAATTTATTAACACCAAATAAGATCATTTGATCTCATTCTACACAATGTTTGCATGGTCCTGATGCGCCAGTTTTTGTGTGAAACAAATTATTAATTGGTATGAAACAAGACATTCCAGCCTATTATCATAAAGCGACAAAACACCTTACAAGGACAGGAACTCAGTTTAGACAGTCCAAAGCATCTGCTAATACTAACCCTTTCCTTCATATTTACAAAAACCTTTGTAAACAGAGTAGACCCAGATCATATGGCTCCTGCAGGAACTGTCTGATCAAGGTCAACTCTGTTTGTCTATGAAATAATCAAGATATAATTCTACTATTTCTGTCATGGTTAAATATTCCCTTGATCAAAATGCCATTATAAAAATTGATCCAATTACATTAACTTTGTGATGGAGAAAAGTGTCAACAGAAACAAAATTAATGAAATCAACAACTCCACTAAGATATATATGAAACTAGAGGTTTTTGTCACAAAAACGGATGTCTCCCTCCTAATAAAAACAATATGTAAAGGGAAATCACTAAAAATGTTATGGATCTGATGAATGATACTTCCCCTCATTATGCACTTTCCAAACAAATTGATAACAGCTAATAACTCTAAAAATATTGATACCAGAGTTATGGCCCTTGTGCATGACACTTACTTTCATCATGCCCTTTCCATAAATAAAATGTCATTCCAATAGCATCAGTCGAACAGGAGTTATTGATCGGACAAAAATGTAACAAAGGGCAATAACTCCGAATGTATTGAAGCCAGAGTTATGGCCCTTGTTCATGACACTTTCTCTCATCATGCTCTCTCCATGTATGAAGTTTCAATACGATGGCAAGAGCCATGTAGGAGTTATCGTCCGGACAAGAAAGCGTTAAACAAATGTACAAGGGGCAATAACTCTAAATTTATTGAAGCCCAAGTTATGGATCCTGTGCATGACACTTTCTCTTATGATCTTTCCATGTATGAAGTTTCACTCCAATGGCATGTGCCATAAAGGAGTTATCGTCCTGACAAAAAAAATTGTGATTTTTTTTACAAAGGGCAATAACTCCAATATTAGTGAAGCCAGAGTTATGGACCTTGTACATGACACTTCCTCTCATCATGATCTTTCCATATATGAAGTTTCAATCCAATGGCATGAGCCATATAGGAGTTATCGTCCAGACAAAAAAGTGTGATTTTTTTACAAGGGGCAATAACTCCTATATTAGTGAAGCCAGAGTTATGGATCTTGTGCATGACACTTCCACTCATTATGCTCTTTCCATATATGAAGTTTCAATCCAATGGCATGAGTCATATAGGAGTTATCGTCCGGACAAAAAAGTGTGAATTTGTTTACAAGGGGCAATAACTCCTATATTAGTGAAGCCAAAGTTATGGACCTTATGCATGACACTTCCTCTCATCATGATCTTTCCATATATGAAGTTTCAATCCAATGGCATGAGCCATATAGGAGTTATCGTCCTGACAAAAAAGTGTGGATTTTTTTACAAGGGGCAATAACTCCTATATTAGTGAAGCCAGAGTTATGGACCTTGTGCATGACACTTCCTCTCATTATGCTCTTTCCATATATGAAGTTTCAATCCAATGGCATGAGTCATATAGGAGTTATCGTCCGGACAAAAAAGTGTGAATTTTTTTTACAAGGGGCAATAACTCCTATATTAGTGAAGCCAGAGTTATGGACCTTGTGCATGACACTTCCTCTCATTATGCTCTTTCCATATATGAAGTTTCAATCAACTGGCATCAGGCATATTGAAGTTATCGTCCGGACAAAAAGTGTGACGGACAGACGGACAGACAGACAGACAGACAACTCTCACGAAAACAATATGTCTCCCCCATATAAATATGGGGGGAGACATAATAATCACAATTTCACTTCACTCAAAATTACCCCTTTCAATGCTGAAACAACATGTATAGCGTACAATCAGTGTGAAAGGCTTAAACTTGCTCAAGAATTTTAAATGACAAACAGTGCAGACCTTGATCAGAGGGCTCTTCTAGGAGCCCTCTGATCTGGGTCTACACTGTTTGAAAATGCTAGTGCATGCATATCTTGCATTGAAATGGTTAAGATATTACATCACACAATCCATATCCCTCTCCAGGGCAATACTGAACGAATTCCAACAAAACTAACATATCCACTTCCATTTATCCCATTTGCTACAATATTCTGCAGAAATACACCAAAATCAACTTCAAACATTATTCAACCATTACAAACTTCACAGAGTTATAATATAATCTGCACATAGACACAATTTCATCCTCACGAAAATTACTGCTCTGTATTAAATCAGCTGTTTTCACTCTTTGTTTGTACACACCATCTGATGTACCTGCTCATACATCCTTGAACTTTAACAAGTGTTTGCTAGGGGAAGTAACTCTTAGGGAATTAAATTCTTTGAAATAAAAGTAATGTCGTCTGCAAAAATTGTCATCAGCTACATATTTTTCTTTCATTTCCCTTTACCAATACAATACATTCAGAGAGTCAAGGCAAACAGTTTGGATCCTGAGAATATGTCATTGTTACTCTGATCTGGATCTAAACTGTTCGCATAGGCCATCTCAAACTCACAGCCAGTGTATACACAAGCGTTTTATACTGAAAGTGAGGGGAAGTAATTCTTAGTGAATTAACCTTCAAGGTCAGTATCCGTAGCATTCTTCCTACCTGTCAAGGAGAGAGGCAAGTGCTAAACTGGGGCTTCAGCAAGTCTGTTTTTCACATTTCACTTGCTGCTTGCTAAATCTCGTACTGAATTCATCAATACCAGAATCCTGATCATAAATCGGAAATGGATGCATGCACAGTGTGATTACCCCCTCTAAAGCAGAATTCTAGTAGATAAAAATTTAGATACTATTAGGCAGCCGGCAGCTTAATGCAGAGTGAAAAGTCATGAAAAAAGCTTCCTGCATTAAGCTACCACCTGTCAGTTGCAAATAGTGAATATTCTATTAACCCATTCTCGCATATTGACGCCTTTTGAGGCTAATGTAAAAGTTACTTTATGAAACCATTGTGATTAATAGAGCATTTGATCCACAGGAGCAAATGCTCTATTTATCACAATGGTTCCAAAACTACACAATTCTGAAAAATTCCTTTTCTCTAGTTAATGCTCCTTTTTGGTAGATTTAATCAAAGAGGTTGGGTCTAAAAATAGCATAAGTGGGAATGGGTTAACAATAGACTCCAAGTGGTGTCCTCTGATGAGGGTTTGCTCTGTTTGTCATTCAAAATTTTCCCACAAATTTATATAATAACCTTAGATTCATACAGTATGGACTCTTCCATTAAACACCAATGGATCATTCCACTTTGAAAATTCAGCATTCAAGGGTCAATCTACTTCACCAAATAAAGAATTCTCAGGTCCTCCTCTGATTCTAACTTTTTACCTTTGAATCCATTTTTTTTTCAGAGTAAAATTTTCCATCATTTTTAAACCCTTTCCCTGTTCAATATTCATGTAAGAAATAATGACATCATGAATATTTATTAGTTGAAATTTTATAATGTTAACTTTTCAAGGATTTATTTGCTTTGACAAAAAATGTAGAATTAGATCTATATCATGTCAAAGGCGAACAGAACAGACCCCGATCAGACGGCTCTATAGGAGCCATCTAATCTGGGTATGTTTGCAAAAGTGTGATAACTGGGAAGAAGGAAAGGGTTAAATCTTAAAAGTGGAGTCCATTCATAATGAAAGGATTGAATCCACTTGAAGATTTAAAATGACATACAGCGTAGAATTTGACCAGAGGGCTCCTACAGAAGGTCCCTGATCTGGGTCTACATTGTTTGTAAATGCCAGTTAATTTGTTTCCTGCAATCAACCGCTTACTTGAAACAGTAATTTCAAATTCTGCATAGATTCTAGGTTTCATTTGATTGTTTTCCAATACTTGTTTATTGACTACTGGCAGCAAGTTGTTGTTTCCGATCTTGCCTGAGAGCAAAACTATAATAAACCACCATAATGGGATTCCTGAAGACCTGAACCCTTTCCTTCACATAAACGCCTTTTCATGCCTTTGCAAACAGAGTAGACCCTGATCAGACGGCTCCTATAGGAGCCCTTTGATCAGGGTCAGCTCTGTTTGCTAATGGAATTATATAAATCTGATTCTACAGCTTTTGTCTAAGCCAATAATTCTCCTTAAAATGTTTACGTTATGAAAATTAAGTGTAATGAATAATTACGATGTGAACATGCATAAATGTTCAGTAGGAAAAGTTTCACTGTTTCCTCCCTATATAAATACGCTTATCTACGCCTCTGTAAAAATCACCTGTAGGAGCGAATGCTCTATTTATCACAATGGTTTCCTTTTCTCTAGTTAATGCTCCTTTTCGGTAGATTCATTCAAAGAGGTTGGGTCTAAAAATAGCCTACGGAGGAATGGGTTAAAAGGATGCTTATGCATTCTCTTATTCATGCAAGTATGACACGTCAAATGTTGCATTCAATTTAACTTAACCCTTTCAATGTCAGACACAAGTGCACTTGTACTGGCATTTTCAAACAGTTTTGATCTAAATTAGCCCATTCCCTCATATAAAAGCATTTTCACACCTTTGCAGGCAGAGCCGACCCAGATCAGATGGCTCCTATTATAGGAGTCGTCTGATCAGGGACTGCTCTGTTGGCCTAGGAAATTATTATAGATCTGACTCACAGAGTGTTATATGAATGTAAATCAGACTCTGACATCAGTCCTTTCAGTGCAGGAAACAAGTCACTAATGTTCTTTGCAAACAGTGTAGACCTAGATCAGAGGGTTCCTAGAGGAGCCCTCTCATCAGGGTCTGTAATGTTTGTCATGTTACACTTTTAGTTAGATATACCTTTGAACATTCACAGTAAGCTTGATCTTTTGGTATAGTCCATTTGAAAATTCAGCAATGAAAGGAGTATAACTCTTTCTCTGTTGAATATTCATGTAAAAAAATAATTACATCATGAATATTTACTAGCTGATTTTTTAAAATGGTATTAGTTTTGATATTGGTAGAAACTGAAGTCAGATCTACTGATATTAGATCAATAGGAAGTTATACGCAGCAAACCCGGATCAGAATGGCTCCTACAGGAGCTGTCTGATCAGATCTGGATCTTCTCCATTTGTAAAGGCAAGAAAAAGTATCACAGTTAACCCTAAATTTCCTCATATAAAAGTGTTTTCACGCATCTGCAAACAGAGTAGACCCAGATCAGACGGCTCCTAGAGGAGCCGTCTGATCAGGTTTGCTAATAGAATGTCAAAGATCCGTGTCTTTACTTTCTAAAATGGCTACAGTGCTACACCTTCCATATTTCATTATACCCTTTTTGTCCATGAATATTCAGTAGGCATTCAAATTTGTAATAAACACAGAATAGGGAAAGGGTTAACTGACTACAGAAGAAAGAAGTACATAATTTGGCAGAATCTGACTGGAACGAAGTCAGGTGAAAGACATACCCTGATTATTACTTCTGACTAGAATTAAACGCACAAACATCTGATTCCTAAGCTCTAATGACATTTACAGGCTATTATGCTCCAATCTGGAATAAGTGGAGAAATACTTTGCAGTTCAAGTGGGAAAAGGATGTTACTAGAGGCCCAGATAAGATGGGTAAATCAAAACATTGGTATTTTACATAAAGCCTTTGGCTTTGCATGTATAAGGTAACATATCACTCGGAATGCCCAACTTTATTCTCTACTAGACCTGATATACCAGATGTAACCCTTTAACCCTTTCCCTGTTCTGTAATTAGGCCAAATTTCAATATCTACTGAATATTCATTAGCAAAATAGATATAAAGAAATATGGAATGTGAAACATTGTAGACATTTTAGAAAGCAAAGAAACAGATCTATCAAATTCTATAAGCAAACAGCAGACCCTGATCAGACGGCTCCTCTAGGAGCCGTCTGATCTGGGTCTACTCTGTTTGCACATGCGTGAAAACACGTTTATATGAGGGAGGGAAAGGGTTAAACACTGAATTTTAAAATGGACTGTTCCAAAATTCAATCAGGTCAACCTTACTGTAATATTCAAGGATTTTTTAAAAGAAAAGTGTAACACTACAAAGAAGATGGAAGATGGAATATTGTTGCTATTTTAGAAAAGTAAAGAAACAGATCGCTCAAAATCCATTAATAGCAAACAATGCAGACCCAGATCAGACAACTCCTCTATGAGCCATATGATCTGGGTCTACTCTGTTCGTATTTGTGTGAAAATGCATTTATATGAAGGAAAGGGTAAATTAATAAATCAAAGGCACATAAGTCTAGACCTACAAGTCTAAACTTAGCTAAATATAACTGATCTTGGCCGAGATCTTTATAATGGCCATACACGCCGATTGCTCGAGACTTGTAGACCAGTGCTAGAGATTAAAACACACTAAATGAGAACAGACTTACAACAAACCATTAGAGATCTTTGACAATCCAAAAAACTAATTTTGAGCATTTCATGTTCTGCTTAGCAAAAATAGGATGGAGTACTGGGGACTGATAGTTGTAGCAGACAGCAATAACGCATTCACTTTGCATGTACAGTAAAACCTCTCTATAACGACCACTAAATTACATCATGTATTTCATGTTAAAGGCAGGTGGATGCTTAAAGCAAGGTGAAAGTAAAACAGAACGCTCCTATGGGAGCGTTCTGTTTCACTTTCACCTTGCTTAAAGCAACCACCTGCCCAAAATACCAACTAATTAACATAATTTAGTGGTCGTTAGAGCGAGGTTTCACTGTACAACATTTACCAAATTACCAAATTACAGTGTATCTGAATTCATACAATTCATAATATCATGTTTTTATTAGAATGTGAAAACTAGTATACAAGCATTAATACAAACAGTGCAGACCCAGATCAGATAGCTGCTCTTAGAGCAGCCTATGATCAGGATCTGCACTATTTGTCATTCAAAATCCTCTAGCAAATTTAAGCTAATGAACTTAACTCTTTCCCTGTTCTATGTTTATTTCAAATTCCAATACCTAATGAATATTCATTAATAAAATAGTTATAAAGAAATAAGCAAGGTGGACCATTGTAGACATTTAAGAAAGCAAAGAAACAGATCTATCAAATTCTATTAGCAAACAGAGTAGACCCTGATCAGACGGCTCCTCTAGGAGCTGTCTGATCTGGGTCTACTCTTGTTTGCACATGCGTGAAAAAAAACACATTTATATGAGGGAAAGGTTAATACATGTAATTAACCCTTTCATTAATTATAAACATATTTCCATGCCTTTGAAAACAGAGTAGACCCAGATCATACGGCTCTAGTAGTCATATAATAGATCTGACTCTGCAGTTTTTACCAATATAAAAATTTATGTGTACATTATTATGCTATTATAATAAATATTCATGATGTCATTATTTCTTACATGAATATTCAAAAGGGAAAAGGACAAACACTGATGGACCATTCTGATTTGAATATTCAGTGTTGACGGAGCTGCCAGTACTTCAGAAAGTTTTATAGCAATCTTTGAGATTTTGGATCTGAGCCCATGACAGACTAACACGTCCTTCAAAACAGAATGCTGCAATGCAAAGAATGTTCACATTGTAAGTATATACTATACTATAATCATTAACCCTTTCAAAGCTGAATTTTCAGAGTGGAACAGTCCATTAGTGTTTAACTATGGAGTCCACTCAGTATGAAAGGGCTTAAGCTAGCTCCAGGATTTTAAAATGTCAAACAGTGCAGACCCAGATCAGAGGGCTCCTCTAGGAGCCCTCTGATCTGGGTCTTCACTGTTTGCATGTGCCAGTGTACGCGTGTCCTGACTTCAAAGGGTTAAACCTTGAATTTGGCACAACAGTAGCAAATTTGCATCTATTTATACAAACTGCCTGCATTCAGACGAGACATTGAATAATTTAACATATCATCAGGATCCAAACTGTTTGACACCGGCTTACTGCATTTATGGAGAGAATGGAAGCAATATTAATGTTAAGAAATGTAGCAGACGACAAATTTAGCAGACAACAATGTGTATACGTATGGTTAACATTGAGGCTGTATAATCAAAGGGAGATAACAACTTTCAGTTTATCATCCCAGACAGACCCAAGTTATCTGCCTTTGAAAATGATGCTTAAAGCATGAAAATTCTTGACATAAAACTTGCAATCCTTAACCATTTCCTTCATATAAACACCTTTTTTATGCATTTGCAAACAGAATAGACCCAGATCAGATGGCTCTTATAGGAGCAGTCTGATCAGGGTCTGCTGTTTGATTTTGGCATGAAATAGTTTGGATTTTACACTGTTTTTGTCAAAGCAAAAACAAAATTTCTGAAAGGCTTTCATTATAAAACTTCAGCTTATAAATATTCACAGTGTCATAATTTCTTACATGAATATTGAACAGGGAAAGGGTTAAAGCCCAGTGTATGATTGAGCAAAAATCACGAAACCAGTTTATGGTGATGCAATTTATCTCTTACTATTTGCATGCTTAAATCTTTGCACACTAAGTAATTTTTCGTCTGCAACAATTGTCATCTGCTTCAATTCTTAAAATAAACTTTCTCTCAATTTTTTGCAAAAATATTGTCAAGATGACAAAAAGTTTGGATCCTGATGAGACGCCGCATTATGCGGCGTCTCATCTGGATCCAAACTGTTTGCATAGGTTATCACAGTTTCGCTGCTAGCGTGCAAAGAGTTAAGTGGCATATTTGTGAACAAACCTCGAAACAAACAGCTTGGATCCAGATGAGATGTCAAGCGAGATGTCAAGCACCTTGTCATTGCATCAGGATTCAGACTTCACTGATAATGTTTTTGGTAAAACAATAGAGAAAATCTTCTTTCAGAATTTGTAGAAGACTAAAACAATTGACAGTCTTAGTGTCAGTCTCTATAATAAACAGTTCAGGGTTTTCCCCAGAAATTTATGAAGGCATGTTGCATCTGACGCGTAAATCTGGTTTCAGTATAACATATAAAACTATTTATCCATAAATAGGCATTATTGTATCAAATTAAAATGGTTTTCACACATATCTGATAAAAAACAGTACAGAATTTTATAGTAATTTTTTGAATTTGGGCATTTGAAGTAACTCAAATGCAATATGTATAAAAGTCCTTTGAAAATTAAGGCATGTTGCAAGAGATACTTTGACTAATTAAGGCATGTTGCATGCGACATGCCTTAACCCTTCTCTTGCTGAATTTTAAAATACATTTCTCCTTCTTTACCCATGTCCTGTTGTATAATTACATATATCTTCACTGTGTACAAGTATTTCGCTGTGCAATCACTGCTGTGGAGTGAACTGGATGCACATCAACTTGTAAATAGTGCAGACCCTGATGAGACAGCTCCTGCAGGAGCTGTCTCATCTGGGCCTTCACTATTTATAGGTAGGTATATTGACGTGAATAGCAAGTGAAGGGTTAAAATTAATTGCACTGAGTAAAGACTTTCACTTTAAAATCTTGGAGTACATATCACTAAACAGCCCCAACAATTATTCAACTGATAAAATGATATTTCAAATAAACAAGAGGGCCAGAATGGCCCTGAAGCGCTCACCAGACAATCAGAGGAGAAGATTTTCAAAGTTTTCACTATATGTTTCTATTGAAAACTAGCAGGCCCTGGGGCAGGCCAATTTTGACCCCAGGGGTGTAATTTATATAACTTTTGTAGAGGACTTGAACATGATGCTATGAGCCAAATATTAAAGCTGAGAACCTTTCAGTTTCAGAGGAGAAGATTTTCAAAGTTTTCTCTATATGTTTCTGCTGAAAACTACCCACCCCTGGGACGGGGCCAATTTTGACCCCAGGGCCATAATTCATATAACTGTTGTAGAGGACCTATAAATGATGCTATGTGCCAAACATGAAAGCTATGAACTTTCCAGATTCAGAGAAGAAGATTTTCAAAGTTTTCACTATTTGTTTCCATTGAAAACTGCCCACCCCTGGGGCGGGGACAATTTTGACCCCAGGGCAATAATTAATATAACGTTTGTAGAAGACCTGAACATGATGCTCAGTGCCACATATGAAAGCTGGGTGCCTTCCAGTTTCAGAGGAGAAGATTTTCAAAGATTTCACTATTTGTTTCTATTGAAAACTGCCCATCCCTGGGGCGGGGCCAATTTTGACCCCAGGGGCATAATTTATATAACTTTTGTAGAGGACCTGAACATGATGCTATGTGCCAAATATGAAAGCTGAGAAACTTCTGATTTCAAAGGAGAAGATTTTCAAAGATTTACTATATGTTTCTATTGAAAACTTCCCACCCCTGGGGCGGGGCCAATTTTGACCCCAGGGGCATAATTTATATAACTTTTGTAGAGGACCTATAGGTGATGGTATGTACCAAAGATGAAAGCTGAGAACCCTGTAGATTCAGAGGAGAAGATTTTCAAAGTTTTCACACTATATTTTTATTGGAAACTGCCCACCCCTGGGGCGGGCCAATTTTGACCCCAGGGCCTTAATTTATATAACTTTTGTAGAGGACCTGAATATGTTGCTCTGTGCCAAATAGGAAAGATGAGAGCCTTTTAGTTTCAGAGGAGAAGATTTTCAAAGATTTCATTCAATTTGTTTCTATTGAAAACTGCCAACTCCTGGGGCGGGGCCAATTTTGACCCCAGGGTCATAATTTATATAACTTTTGTAGGACCTGAACATGATGCTATGTGCCAATTATGAAAGCTGAGAACCTTCTGGTTTCAGAGGAGAAGATTTTCAAAGTTTTACTATATGTTTCTATTGAAAACTTCCAACCCCTGGGGCGGGGCCAATTTTGACCCCAGGGGCATAATTTATATAACTTTTGTAGAGGACCTATAGGTGATGCTATGTACCAAGATGAAAGCTGAGAACCCTGTAGATTCAGAGGAGAAGATTTTTAAAGGTTCAAATTGTTGACGCCCGACGACGGACGACGCACGACGCACACCGCACGACGACGGACATCTGGCGATCACAAAAGCTCACCCTGAGCACTTTGTGCTCTGGTGAGCTAAAAATAATCAGTTCTAGTATACAACCAAGTCTGTATAAATAAATGTTTCGCCCTTCTCCTATTGAATATTCATGTTTGAAAGAACGACATCAGAAATATTTATGATTATAATGACATACAGTTAAACCTCTCTAGAAACTGTAGAATCATATCCATACCATATCATAAGCAAACAGAGCAGACCCTGATCAGATGGCTCCGTCTGATCTGGGTCTACTCTGTAAATGCAAAGGTTTAAAGAGGCATGTTTATGGAGGACAGGATAAAAAATTCAATATTCACAGTCAGTATTTCTGACATGATTATTCATCAAGTAGCAGAGCTACAGATAACGGTGCATACTCAAATAATAAAATCATCATTTCTCCACCAAACCCTATGTTGTGACCACTCTTTAGAATCGTCTCGAAGAGACGATTCTAAAGAGTGGTCATAACAAAGGGTTTGGTGGAGAAATGAAAAAGTTATTCTTGAAAATCTTATCTGGAGCTCTGAGTAAAAGTTAAAAGTGATCAAAAGAAGAAAATCTCACCTATTCCTCCAAGTATCGCACTCGGCATAACACACACAATTCAAGATGTTCCCAATTCGATCAAAAGGTAATATTCCGAATAATTCAAGTGTACTCACTTGTGTGATATTATAGAGGTCATATCATCACATCCTGATGAAGCCTTAATATGCTTTTCTTCAGTCTAACTGTCTCTGTTCCTTAAGTCCGATCTTACTCTGTACCATTCCTAATTACGAGAATTTTCTATTTTTGATATAACGATTGTTTTTTAACCCTTATCAGTGTGGAACACGAGTGTACTGCAATTTACAATCAGTGTAGACCCTGATTAGAGGGTTCCAAAAGGAGCCCTCTGATCAGGGTCTTCACTGTTTCACAGTCATTCAATATTCTCTAGCTAATTAAATATGTCGTACAAAATGGACATATTAAAGTTAAATATCGATGGGCTATTCATGTTGAATATTAAGCATTTAAGAGGGTAATCACTAATCATTGTTATTCACTTAACCTGGTGATTTCCCTGTTCTATATTTATTCCAAATGTCAATACCTACTGAATATTTATGGACAAAATGTTACATGTATAATGAAATATAGAAGTTGGAACATTGCAGCCATTTTAAAAAGTAAAGAAACATATCTATCAAATTCCATAAGCAAACAGAGCAGACCCTGATCAGATGGCTCCTATAGAAGCCATCTGATCTGGGTCTACTCTGTTTGCAAATGCGTGAAAATACATTTATATGAGGGAAAGGGTTAAGCTTCCTCTTTATATACTGTTTTCAATAGCTATTTACTTCCTCTGGCTATCTGCCCCTTGGGAAAAACACTTAATTCTCAACCCTTTATACTATGAATAGTCATGCAAGAAATAATGACATCATGGATATGCATGAAAGTGCATGAAAATTGCACTACGAAATAATAGAATATTTTCATGACATGTACACGTGAGATACTAGTACAGATATAGATTTATATTATGTTATAAGCAAACAGAGCAGACCCTTATCAGATGTCTTCTGCAGGAGCCGTCTGATCTGGGTCTTCCAGAGTTCCAGATAAGATGCGTAAATTAAAACATTTTCAAGAATAACTCCATTATTTCTCCATCAAACCCTATGTTGTCACCACTCTTTGGAATCGTCTCTCCGAGATGATTCTAAAGAGTGGTAACAACTGTCAACATAGGGTTTGGTGGAGAAATGACGATTTGAGTATGCACGGTTATCTGGTGCTCTGGTCTTCTCTGTTTATAAAGGCATGAAAAAATGTATCTATTTCATATTAATTCTTTTCATGCTAGCGGCGAAACTGTGATTACCTATGCAAACAGTTTGGATCCAGATGAGACACCGCATAATGCGGCGTCTCATCAGGATCTAAACTGTTTGTCATCTTGAGTATATTTTTGCAAAGAAATGAAAGTTTATTTTAAGAATTGAAGCAGACGACAATTGTTGCAGACGAAACATTATATTAACATTATTATTAACATCATACTGTTTTCAAACTCAGTTTTACTGTAAGTGCATGTGCAAAACACTGAAGCAATGTTAAGGCCATTCTAATAATTACTATTATAAGATGGCATGATAAATGCCTGACAGATAAGATTATACGTAGATCAATACATTTCGTATCTCCAAAAAGTTTAGACAGATCAATACACCTCACCAACAGCTCTAGAGTTTATATCATAATATGTATAAGTTGCAAACAAGAAGTTTCTCCCGAAGGAACGTCCTGCATTAATTCTTTCTGCATTTACCAAAAACAGTATGTATACAAAATAATGCCAAAATCATCATTAATATATAAAGAAGCTGTTCTTTAAAATATTTTAATTTTTAAAAGCAGCTGATATGGGCCTCAGAGTGTTTACCCTTTCAAATTCAATACTAAGTAACGTTTATTTGCAAAATTGTCGTCTGCTACAATTCAAACAGCATAATTTGTCTTCCATTTCTTTTCAAGAAGCAGTGTCTGAGTCATCAAAGTCTGGATTCTGGGTCCATGCTTATAAAGCTTTTAGATGAGTCTGAGTTTCATTCTCAAGCTTTTGATTGGTCAGATTTGAGTTCCCAAGCTTTTGATTGGTCAGATTTGAGCCAAAGCATGGACCCGGGATGTTGAGTAACATGGAGTCTCATATAGATGACAAATCAGAGCTACAGATAAAGTTGTGTACCCAAGAAATAATTATTTTTTTCTCCACCAAACCCTGTACTATGACCACTCTTTAGAATCGTCTCGGAGAGACAATTCTAAAGAGTGGTCACAGTACAGGGTTTGGTGGAAAAATAAAGGAGTTATTCTTGAAAATGTTTAATTTTACGCATCTTATCTGGACTACTGACAAATATTTGCCAAGGTCATCACATAATGGTTAACCCACTCCCTGTTTTACCCTTTTACTCTCCCCGTTTAATATTTATGTAATATTGTCACATCATAAACTTTAATTAGCTAAATTTTTATAATGGTGTGATGTATATTACTTGCCCATGTTTTGGTATTGGTAGATACTAGCAAGGCCCAGATCTAGATAAGATGTGTAAATTGAAACATTTTCAAGAATAGCTCCTTTATTTCTCCAACAAACCCTATATACTGTGACAACTCTTTAAAATCGTCTCAGAGAGACGATTCTAAAGATTGGTCACAGTGTTATTGTTTGGTGGAGGAAAGACAATTTTGGTATTTGGGTATGCACCTTTATCTGTAGCTCTGTAAGTCTATTATATAGATTCATTAGCAAACAGAGAAGATCCTGATCAGACGGCACCTATAGGAGTCATCTTATCTGGGTCTACTCTGTTTGCAGGTGTGTGGAAAAGCTTTTGTATGAGGGAAAGGGTTAAATATTCAATAAGTGCCACTGTACATGTGGTCCATTGGAAGTTTTTCCAAAAATATCTTTGTTTCATTAGATCTATAAAAATTATTTTCATCCTTTCCTTCATTATCATATATCGTAAACACTTTTTCACGTGTTTGCTAACAGAGTAGACCCTAAGTCAGACAGCATCAGTCTTGAGAAACTTCCTGATCAAAGTCTGTTCTGTTTGCTTAGAACATGTAAAAATGATGTTACAGCTTTTGTCATTGCATAAAATTTCCTTGTAAAGTTGACATTATGAAAACTCAGCTAATAAATATTCATGATATCATTATTTCTTACTGACTATTCATACTGCAATGATAAAAAATTCCAGTTTCATTTTAAAAATTCATTTAAATAATATTCATGATGTCATTTTTTTTTTTGTGAAGGGTTAGTTGAAAATAATTATAAAGAAGTCAAACAACTTTCATCTGTTAAATCTTGTTTCAAATTTAGTTTCAAGTTTTATTATGTTTAAGTAAAAAGTTACCGAATATCAAATATCGCTAGTTGTACTCCAAAATGTTCCACACCAAGTAAAAACACTTGTGATTAAAGCACATGACCCTATTTGAACATGCAGACAGCTACAACACAGTATCCAAATTGAATGTCAATTCTATTCTTAACCTTGGGAAAAATCCAACAAACATGCCTATGTCTAGAGACAAATTATGATAAATGCTCAAATTTGTTCTGTTTACATATGTCTATTATCTTTTTGCCCGCTAGCGATGACATCCTAATTACCTATGCAAACAGCGTAGATCCTGATGAGACGCCACATAATGTCGCGTCCCATCAGGATTCAAACTGTCTGTCACTTCAGCCATATTTTTGCAAAGACATTAGAAATACTATTTCAAGAATTGAAGCAGACGACAATTTTTGCAGACGGAAAAATTACTTAGTGCGCAAAGAGTAAAAGACACGCAATCATTTCATGTTGAACTTGGCGACATTTCAAAAATTCCAATGGCTTGCCTATTCAAATTTCAATACTGCTTCATTGAAATCTATCGTGGTCAATGGCCCATTTATAAAATAATAACAGTCTTTGGCGCAGACGGACACAAACTCATCAAAATTGTGACATGTTGTAAATATACAATCTTGTTTACATTTTATAAATAAAGCAGACTTTGGCAATATTACTTGTAGTTATTTTGAAATTGTTTATTAACTCTTAAAGTGCCAGAACCAAATATTACACACTTTTGCAAACAGTGTAGACCCAGATCAGAGGGCTCCTGTAGGAGCCCTCTGATCAGGGTCTGCACTGTTCGTCACAAAAAATCATAATCTTCAATGATAAATTTTGATGCAATTTATTGTTTAATTAATATTCAGAAGGGGAGGAGCCAAATTTAATTATTCTGAGTAGGCTCAAGGTTAAGTTAGTAGAATGTCAAATTCACAATTACTTTAATGAACCTATGTACATTTGGACACCAATGCTACAATCTCCCCCTATGTGTGTACATGTAGATGTATATAAATGAGCCCTTTATTCCATGAATATTCATGTAAGAAATAATGACATCATGAACATTAATTCTAAAGATTAATTGTTATATGGGCACAGGAATATTTGGCCATGGAAGAAACTGTATAATCATCTCTACAACATATCTTTAAGCAAACAGAGCAGACCCTGATCAGATGGCTCCTACAGGAGCCATCTGATCTGGGTCTGCTCTGATTGCAAAGGCGCAGAAAGGCATGTTTATGGAGCATAGGGTTAAACATTAGGCGCAATTTAGATAACTTTAAATTAATCTGACATAGTAGCAAATAGTGTAGACCCTGATCAATGACTCCTTCAGGAGTTATTTGAACTGGGTCTGCAATATTTTGCCTAAGTTTGTCTACATGTATCTGAATACTTTCGATTATTACAGTAGTAATTGTGAAGTTTAACATTCTAAGCGGATTGAAGACTTATTAACACCTTCAGGGCAGGAAACAAGTCCACAATGTCCTTTGAAAACAGTGTAGACCAAAATGAGAGGGCTCCTAGCCCTCTCATCAGGTTCTGCACTGTTTGCCACATGACACTTTTCTTTAAAAAAAAGTCCCTAAATATTCACGGTAGGCTTGACCTGTTTGAATATTGGAATAGTCCATTTGACAATTCAGCAATGAAAGGGTTAAAACTAAGTAAATCCAGTTTTTGTCTGCAAAAACATTGTCTGCTTCAATTATACAAGTACATAATTACTTCTTTCATTTCTTTTCAGTGCCCAATAGTTTGGATCCTGATGATACAGGATCATCATACAGTTTATAAAAAAATTATTATCCTTCTGACAAACATTAACAGTTTTGCTGCCAAACTCAAATTTACATAGATTGGATCTAGATGAGATGCAGAGTAACTCTAACATTACTTTAGAATCCAAAGCTTGATACTCTGACCATGTTTTTGAAACATAAACCCATAAACAAGAGCCGGGTGTGGCGCCAACGCTCGTCTGATTTAGTGCGTGTCCACTGTATAGACTTCTCCTCAAATCTATGAAGTTTCATGTTGATACCTCTTTCATGGAACAGCTGGAAGTTAGTGCATATGGCACATAGTTACGTGGCGGTACAAAATATGATCATCTTGGCGCAAACACAAAAGTCATCATTTGCAGCATAAGAGTTTTTCCCCCAATATCCAGATGCAATGCATTATGTCACAGACAAAAAAAGAAAAAACACTGATCGCAACAATCCTCATCAGAAGACTTCTCTTGTTATAATGGTTTTGCCTTCGTCACCAGCGTTTGTATGTCCAATTGTCTGCTTCCTTTATCTAATAATTTCATTTTATAGATATGTGATCAGCACCAAAACCAAACTTGCATAATGGTCAAGAAATCTTACTCTGGACAAGAGCAAATCAATAGAGAGATATATTAATCTTCCTAGGCCAGCACTTATATGACTACCATAAGCCATTACCATATAGGCTATTTTTAGATCCAACTTCTTTGAATGAATCTACTGAAAAGGAGTATTAACTAGAGAAAAGGATTTTTTTTTTAGAATTTTGGAGTTTTTAAACAATTGTGATAAATAGAACATTTGCTCCTATAGGAGCAAATGCTCTATTTATCACAATGGTTTCATACATAGACTTTTACAGAAGCGTAGAAAGGTGTATTTATGTAGGAAAGGGTTAACCCTTTACTCCATGAACATTCATGTAAAAATAATGACAATCATGAATATTAATTATTTTAATGGCCGGCATACATAAGAATTTTTGGTCATGGCAGAATCTGTAGAATCATATCTATATCATTTCATAAGCAAACAGTGCAGGGCCTGATCAGACAACTACTATGGCAGCCTATCTGTGTCTACTCAGACTCTGTTTGCAAAGGTGTACTTATTGTATGGAGTAATGGGTTAACCCTTTCAACACTGAAATGTCAAATGGACTATTCCAAAATTCAAACAGGTCAAGCTTCTCGGGAATATTCAGCTTTTATTAAAGACAAGCGTAACATGACAAACAGTGCAGACTCTGATGAGAAGGTTCCTCTCTTCTGATTCTACACTGTTTGCATTAAGCACATTAGTGACTCATTTCCCACACAGAGAGGGTTAATTATCCTAGAAATATTCAGAAGCCAACACCCCCCCCCCCCACACACACACACACACCCAGTCTCTGCAGCTGATTAAGTCTGTTCAACACCATTTCGATAATCATACAAGAAAATAAAGGAGAAGTAGCATGTATACAAAGAGCCTAATCAAAGTTCATGTACTCCTCCATGGGTAATTTCATCTATTTTAACCCTTTCCCTGTTCTATATTTAGTCCAAATTTCAGTACCTATTGAATATTCATGGACAAAATAGTTATAAAGAAATATGGAAATTAGAACATTGTACAAAATTTAGAAAAGCAAGGAAACAGATTCATCAAATTCTATTAGCAAACAGAGCAGACCCTGATCAGATGGCTCCTAGGAGCCATCTGATCTGGGTCTACTCTGTTTGCAAATGCGTAAAAACACGCTTCAATGAGGGAAAGGGTTAAGTCTACACTTCGTACACTACTCTTCTCAACCCTTTACTCCATGACTATTTATGTAAGAAATAATGATCCCATGAATTATTAACCCTTTCCCTCATATACACGTGTTTTCACGCATTTGCAAACAGAGTAGGGAATTTTTAGCCTTGGAAAAAATGATAGAATTATATCTTTATAATCTCATAAGCAAACAGGTCAGACCCTGAACAGAGAGCTCTTACATGTATGAGTCTTCTGATCTAGGTCTTCTGTGTTTGAAAAGACAAAGAAAGGCATATTTAGAGAGTAAATGATTAGAATCTGTCTGGCGGTGTAATTACAGTAATGCAATTATGTCTTTCTGACACCAAAGCTCCCATGTTGGTGAATTAACCCTTTCTTACATACAAACACTTTTTCACACCTTTGCAAACAGAGTAGACCCAGATTAGATGACTTCTGTAGGAGCTGTCTGATCAAGGCCCACTCTGTTTGCTTATGAAATTATAATAGATCTGACTCTACACTCTCTACTCATACCAACAAATCCCATGTATATAAAAATTCAGCTAATAAATATTCATGTTGTCATTATTTCTAGCATGAATATTCAACAGGGCAAAAGTTAAATACAGCTAACACTGAAAACAAAAGAACCATAATTGTGCATTTAACTGTAATTATTTCTTAAACCCCTTCAGTGCCATAAAGACGGATCTGTGATATCATATGGCATCGCATCAAGATCCAAACTGCTTGACACACTATTTATCCTTTTATAAATAAACTAAACAAGCTCCCATTCTAAAACTTGAAGCAGACGAAAATGTATGCAGCAGACGAAAATGTATGCAGCAGACGAAATTGTATGCAGCAGACGACAGTCTAATTAGCCCATTCCTCCATAGGCTATTTTTAGACCCAACCTCTTTGAATTAATCTACCGAAAAGCAGTATTTACTAGGGAAAAGGAAAATTTTAGAAGTGTATAGTATTGAAACCATTGTGATAAATAGAGCAGTTGCTCCTAAGGAGGCACTATAAGATCCTGTTAGGCTGGGGGCCACTACTGTGGTTTTCTTTTACTGGCGCTGCATACATCGCCTCATTAGTTTGTTTTGTTTTTTATAAAAGTGAGACATCACTCATGTTTCAATAAACATGAAGGTGACTTTTACAGCATTTCATTTGAAATACAACTGGTACACGTATCTCACGGTATCTGTCATTCATCTCACGTGTCCTTCACATTAGAATTTAGAGTAAACTTAACATAAACAGGAAAGCATGGTCTCGTATTCGTTTTAAACCATGTCACGATTCATGTACATATATTAAAGCGTATCTTCTACTAAACGACAACCATAGATCGTTGATTCATGAATATTACAAAAAGTAAGAATAGATTTTGCACTGTACTTACAAATATTGGGCAAGGGGTAGCTTGAGCGACTAGATCTAGTTGTTCGACTTGACATTTTACAGCCTTCTTACATCAACATATACGAGGTATTCCGCATGAAATTAGATAGTTTTTTCTACGGAGTGTCTATTTCCACGTATTTTTTCAAACCGGTGAAAGGGTAAAAATCATACGCATCGTGAGAATTACACAATACAATCAATTCCGATAAGATCCTAATAGTACATTGACATGCATTTAATTGGACGAATAAACTATTCATATAAGTAAATTATAAATCTTAATACCGTTTTATGAAGGCCAAATGTAAGCATATTCCAAAATATTTTAAAATCCGTGCCTTATATGCAAAAATAATTAGCCTGCACAGTCATGCACAATCCATGTACAATATTAATAGCATCAATCTTTAGAAAAGGACTAGCAATTACAGAAGTTATCCCTCTCCTTCATAAAAACATGTTTTCACGCATTTGCAAAAAAAGCAAACCCAAATCGCACGGCTCCTGTAGGATCCGTCTGATCAGGGTCACAGGTGTGATCATCGTGTTGCTAATAATTTTCAAACTTTTTTAGTCATTTTGGGTTTTCAGTTTTTATTTGGTGTATATGGAGAACAACATATTTTAAAAGCATTCTACGATAATTTCCAGAGTTTGAAAATTATTTTCTCGATTTTCAAACATAGCAACACGTACGATGATCACCTGTGACCAGGGTCTGCTCGTATTGCACGTGCAATTTAAAATATATATGTTTCTTTACTTTCCAAATGGCTACAATGTTCCACATGTTTGTATATTTCTCTTGCATTCATCAGTGCTCATGCAATCGTCTGCTTCAGTACGTACACGTCAAAGGACAATATCTAAAGCACTTAGAAACTGAACGTGTTATGTACATATCTTTGTTAATTCTGGTGTGTAACCAACAGTACAGATAGTTAATAAATAGCTTGCCTTTACCCAGAGATATATAAAGCAGGATGCATACAAGAGTCGAAGAACGTGTGTACAATTCTAACATTTAATATAGACTGAAGCTGTAAGCGGCTAGCGCCGGAAATACAGAGATAAGCAAAGGTCAGCATGATTAGACTAGCCATAGGTGGCTTAACATATCATTACGGATAGAATGTGTAAATTATAACATTTTCCAGAAAAAAATGTATTTCTCAACTAAACCCTATGTTGTGACAACTCATTAGAATCGTCTCGAAGATTTGTATAATGACACATGAACACAGGAAGAGTTAGCCTTGGTGGAAAGTGTAGAATCATATCTATATTATTTCATAAGCAAACAGAGTAGACCGTGATCAGATGGTTCCCACAGGATATTCCCCCATATATTTCCATTTACATGCATATATGTTGTGGTCTAAGGGAAACAACTCTTACAAGTTTACCTTTCAATAAAGTACTCATGCTCTCCCTTTGACTATTTAATATCAATTTATGAAATATATCTATAATAGCAATAATAATAATAATATTTATTTTTATTATTATTAAGAAATAGCACAGTCCACAGAGGTCCTTATTGCATACACTACAATAGTGACCTACCAGTCAATCCAAAAAATTATTAAGGCCCAAAGCCAAAGGCTGAGGGCCTAGAACTATTTCGGGCCGGTCAGGCCAGTAGTGTGCTGTAGATCTACTATTTCTTATAGTATACATGTACCGCATTTCTTTGTTCACTAATTTTAGCAGTTTAGTGTCGCTTCATGTTTACCTCCCTTTAATAAGTATTTCCCTTTGTTCCGTTGTATTTTTTTTGTATCAATTTAAAAAAATAAATATGAAGTTTCATGAAAATGCGATCAAAGGTTTTGGAGAAACCGCGTGGCAAATTTTCCATGTAATAAATCCCATAACTCTGCAGAAAATCATCGGACCGGAACAAGAATAAGATAGATATGCACAATTAGGCATAGTGCTAATCAATCCTATGACAATAATTTCCATGTAAGAATTCAAAGTCCCAGAACCCTGCAGAGTATCATCAGACTGAAACATGAATAAAATATGAACAACTAGGCATGGTGCTGATCAATCATATGAAGTTTCATGAAAATACAACCAAAACTTTTGGAGAAACCGCGTAGAAATAATTAAAAATGGACAGATGGACAGACGGTCAGGCGTATGCCATGCACAAAAACAAAATGATTGTCTCCCCAGACATAATGATTATATTAATAATAATGATAATAATAATAATAACTACAACAACAATAACAATTATATTATATTATTAAAATAATAATAAATAATAATAACTTTCAATTCCATTTTACATGTTGCGGTCTAAGGGAAACAACTCTTACAAGCTTTGCTTTTAGTAAAGTACTAATGCTCTCCCTTTGGCCATACATATCAATTTATGAAAAATATCTGAATTATATAATAATAATAATAATAAAATTATTTTAATTATTATTAAGAAATGGTATAAACTTTCATCAAAATCTGTTCTGAACTGCTAACAGACAGACAGATAGACTTAAGCAAAGAAATATACTCTTTTGCGGTAAATGCAAGTGTACTCAAGACATGGAATGAGTTAAGGACAGACATCTAGAAATAATGGATACAATCATATGTTAAAAACGGCTCAAAAGCGTAGCACATTTTAACATATTCCTTTACTCCATGAATATTTATCAAAGAAATAATGACATCATGAATATTAATTAGACTTTAAGAACTAGATATCTATATACAATGTAGTTCTTACTGTTTCTGTTAATTGTAACTACGTGTAAGAAACAATGTTATCACACATATTAACTCGTTTAATATTTCATAATGGAATATGAACACATGTTTTTTTTTGCTCAGGTAAAAAAGCTGTAAAATCAGATTTATATAATTCCATGGATCTGATCAGGGTCTGCTCTGTTTGCTTTTGACATGATATAGATTTGATTCTAGGTTTTGTTAACACATTATCCCCTAGTGACGCATTTTTGCGGATCTATAGAAGTCACTTTATGAAACCATTGTGATAAATAGAGCATATGCTCCTATAGAAGCAAATGCTCTATTTATCCCAATGGTTTCAACCTACAAAATTCTAATTTTTCCTTTCCTCTAGTTAATGCTCCTTTTCTGTAGATACATTCAAAGAGGTTGGGTCTAAAAATAGCCTAGGAGAGAATGAGTTAAAACCAAAGGTTTCCTATAAAAAAAATTACATTATGAAAATTCAGCCAAAACGATGTCATTATTTCTTACATGGACAGTGAACAGGGAAAGGGTTTACCCTTTGTTTCAAATAAATGCCTCTGCAGTCGACCTAGATCAGACGGAGACAATTGATATGGGTCTACTCTGTGTGATTTTTATTTATGGGATAGTGTAGAATATAATAGAGACACAGGTCAGATGCTGCATAGTAAAAGCAACATCCAATAGTGCACCGTGTTTCACTCAACATCCTCAGTATCGTTTTTCACTGGGCCTTCGTTCATAAACTAGAAACAAATACAGGTCTCTCCCAACCTCCCAAACCCTAAAAGCACACCATCTCCATCACAATTACCCTTCATGGTAATCATAAATGTAAAGTTTTTCTCCAAACCCGAGTAAATTTGGATTTTATGCATATTTTATAATTCATTGGGACATAGCCGTCAAAAGTAATCGAACAAGATCGTCCTGGTGGTATGCACAAATGCACTTTATGGTGATCACATCTGTGAATATTTTTCCAAACCCGACAGCCATTTATGAGAAAGAAATCAGATGTTATGAAATGCTTTAATCATTTAACCCTTTCTTCCATAAATACGCCCTTCTACGCCTCTGCAAAAGCCACCTGTTAAAACCATTGTGATAAATAGAGCATTTGCTCCTATATGAGCAAATACTCTATTTATCATAATGGTTTCAAATTTCCTTTTCAGTAGATGCATCAAACTTGGTTGGATCTAAAATTGCCTATGAGGAAAAGGGTTAAGGGGACGATAAACTGAAAAATATTTTTTAAAAACCCAGACCATCCTGGTGATATGTATAACCACACTTTATGGTGATGTATTAATGAATTCTGGTCCCGTCAAATCATCTCCGACCCTGTATAGGGGGGAAACATAATAAGCAGACTGCAGTTTCAAATGTATGGTATTTTAGAAGAATGTGATAGCCCAAGTATAACTTCAGTGTAACTTTGCCAACCGTTAAACTTTTGCTGGTCTCATTTCTAAATACATGTAGGGCCTACAGTAGAACCTTGACTTTTCGAACTTTAAGGGACCATACAAATGATTTAGATAACGGGAGTTCGAGTAAGCATATTTTGAATATGGAAACTTTCTTGTTGCGACAGCTTAATGCAGGTTGAAAGTAATGCTGAAAGTTCCTGTAGGAGCTTTCAGCATTACTTGCAACCTGCACCAAGCTGACGCATGTCTTTATAGATACGTGCAGTGCTGAATTTTAAAACAATTACAAATACACATTTTGGAACAGACTTTTTTTAACCCGAGTTATATATCGAAGTTCGAGTTACCCAAATTCGAGATGATACTGTAGCTTAACTTTACCTGTCGCTAACCATTTTATACTGAACCCTTTCACCGCCAATGTCGCAAACATGCACCACGACAAATAATGCAGTCCCAGATCAGACGCCACCTTTTTAAGGCGGCGTCTGATCAGGGACTTCACTTTTTGTCTCAAACTCTTATTTCTATAGCTGTGCTTTATTCCTTTGAACTTTGCATTTATGTATTGTATCTTATTTTACCAAAGTATTTAACAAAAGTGGTTTGCAGACGACAATTAGAAATTTGGCGATGAAACGGTTAACTTGCTGTCTATTTATAGCATATGTATGATCCTACTGCCCTCGTATATCACCTAAAGTTGCTTATATTATGCACGACTGATTTTACTTATCAATGTCATTTATGTAGACAGTGGATGTAAACAAACTCTATAGAGTGTATGTTGTCTGTCGTTCGTAAATCTGATTCTATTTAACCATTCCTGGATACAGCCACCTCTGTAAAAGCCCCTTTTTGAAACCACTGTGATAAATAAAATCTAATTTCTAAAATTTCCATTTCTCTTGTAAATGCTTCTTTTCGGAAGATTCATTCAAAGAGGTTGGATCTAAAAACTGCCTATGAGGGAAAGGGTTAAATAAAATTCATTCGACTTAACTTGGTTGATCTCCCCATTGTCCATTTTCCAAAACAGAATTGCTTCTAATTGTCCAGCTTCTACACGATTTGCTACTTCAGGAGTTTCATTAATTTACAAAGCAATACTGTCCGTACAACTATTCAAATACTAAAATCTTCATCTCCCACTAAACCCTATGTGATCACAACATCAGAGTTGGGTGGAGAAATCGGAGATATTCTTGAAAACGTTTTAATTTACGCATCTTTTCTGACCCTCTGAATTGACACATTATCCCCTAGTGACGCATTTTTGCGCATCTATGGAAGTCACTTTATGAAACCATTGTGATAAATGGAGCATTTGCTCCTACAGGAGCAAATTCTCAATTTTTCACAATGGTTTCAAACTAGAAAATTCTATTTTTTTCCTTTCCTCTAGTTAATGCTCCTTTTCAGTAGATACATTCAAAGAGGTTGGGTCTAAAAATAGCCTAGGAGAGGAACCCCTTATTTCTTACAAACGCTGTTCACCCATTTGCAAACAGAGTAGACCGAGGACAAATGGATCCTATAGGAGCCATCTGATCAGGGCCAGCTGTTTTTCAGGTTTCAGGTTTTTTGTCAATGCAAATTTTCCCATGATACGTTTACATAATTCAATACATTATAAAACATTCAGCTGATAAATATTCATGAAGTTATTTCTTACATAATTATTGGACAGGTAAGGGGTTAATAAAAGGGCTGCAAATTGCTTGAAACTGGGGAAGAGGGGAGATCTTGCATTCAGATCATTTCGGGTAAAAACAGGAACTCCAAACTAAACTAGAGGTTTGTTTTTGTCACAAAAACAGATGTCTCCCACTCCCATCCTCTTTCCAATACACAAGTGTAATGTCTGTAACTTCAAACTTATCAGGGTCTAATGTTTAAGTCATCAGGGGCAATAACTCCAACATTGTCAGGGGAGACAATTCAAAAGCCCCAGATACACGAAAACACATGCTAGTCAACATTCTTGTGAAGTTATACATGTGACACAAAGTAAAGTTTCTCTTATTTAAGTCATAAGGGGCAGTAACTCCAAAGTTATCAGGGGGAGACAATTAAAAACCCCAAATGCACAATAACTCATGCTGGTGAACATTCCTGTGAAGTTTGGTGACTCTAGCCCTACTGGTTTCAGAGATACGTGCAGCACAGTCTCTCTAATTTTAAGTTAACATATCAGGGGCAGTAACTCAAGAATTACCAGGGGGAGACAATTAAAAAAACCCCAGGTGCACAACAACTCATGCTGGTGAACATTCCTGTGAAGTTTGGTGACTCTAGCCCTAGTGGTTTTAAAGATATGCATGACACAAAGTTTCTCTAATTTTATGTAATCATATCAGGGGCAATAACTCCAAAGTTATCAAGGGAAGACAATTCAAAAATCCCAGTTGTACAACAACTCATGCTGGTCGACATTCCTGTGAAGTTTGGTGACTCTAGCCCTAGTGGTTTCAGAGATATGCATGACACTAAGTAAAGTTTGTCATATTTTAAGTCATCAGGGGCATTAACTCCAAAGTTAACAGGGGGAGACAATTAAAAAAAACCAAGAGCAAAACAACTCATGCTTGTGAACAATCCTGTGAAGTTTGGTGACTCTAGCCCTACTGGTTTCAGAGATACGCGCGACACAAAGTTTGTATAAATTTAAGTATTCATATCAGGGGCAATAACTCAAGAATTATCAGGGGGAGACAATTCAAAAAGCATAGGTGCACAACAACTCATTCTGGTGAACATTCCTGTGAAGTTTGGTGACTCTAGTACCAGCGGTTTCAGAGATACGCGCGACACAAAGTTTTTCTAATTTTAAGTCATCAGGGGCAATAACTCCAAAATTATCAGGGTGAGACAATTCAAAAACCCCAGGTGCACAACAACTCATGCTGGTGAACATTCCTGTGAAGTTTGGCGACTCTAGCCCAACTGGTTTCAGAGATACGCGCGACACAAGTTTGTGACGGACAGACAGACAGACAGACAGACGGACGGACGGACAGACAACTCTGGCAAAAACAATATATCTCCCCATAAATGGGGGAGACATAACTAGTGGCCAAAGAGCTGTTGTTTACTACTGGCCAAGAACAAATAGCAAAACAAATAGAAATTGACATTTTATTTGCATAATGAAAACATAATGGATTTTTGTTATGTTTAATGAAAGATGCAATGAAACATGCTTAACCCTTTGCTCCATAATATATGAATTTGCCAACAGTAGACCCAGAGCTGGCGACTCGTTTAGATGCCATTTGGTCACGGTCTCCTGTGTGCTTATGGGGTTACATGTACAGTACAACTTCTCTATAATGGCCACTAAAGTATGTTATGCATTTAGGGCAGGTGGTTGCTTGAAGCAAGGTGAAAGTAAAACAGAACGCTCCAATAGGAGCGTTCTGTTTTACTTTCACCTTGCTTTAAGCAGCCACCTGTCTTTAACACAAAATACTTGATGTAATTTAGTGGCCATTATAGAGAGGTTTTACTGAATATAGATCTGATTTTACATTGTTCATCAGGCACAAAACAGTCTTGTTCATATGCCATTACAAATATTACAGTATTTAATATTCATACATATAAGTAGTTGAAGTTGGATATCTCGAACTTCAAGGGACCATACAAATTAGTTTGAGATAACAGAGGTTCGAGTCATCCGATTTATTAACTGACCAATATCTCAAATTCACAGTTTAATGCAGGTCTAAAGTAATGCTGAAAACCCCTGCAGGAGCTTTCAGCATTACTTTAGACCTGCATTAACCTGTCACATGTGTTTCTAGATATGTGTAGTGATACATATCAGAAAAATTCTGTATTTTAAATTTTTGAAGAACTGAACTTTTAGTTCGAGTTATCCCGAAGTTCGAGTTATCTGAGTTCAACTGCACATTTATTTCTCACATGATTATTCATGGAGAAAAGGGTTAAGAAACAAAATATCACATACACTCCCTCAGTATCCTACAAACCCTTTGAATGTCGGAAATCAGACTTGCAAACAGTGTAGACTCACCCTGTGGTCGGGGTCTGCACTAGTTGTCACTTTAAATCCTCTTGTAGAGTAAACCCTTTACATAACATCATGATTATTCTTCTAAGAAATAATTACATCATGAATATTAATTTAATGAATTTTTATATTTGCATAATAATACAGAAGTTTTGCCATGACAGAAACTGAAGAATCAAATAAATATTCCATAAGCCAACAGAGAAGATCCTGTCCAGAAGGTTCCTACAGGAGCCGTCTGATCTGGGTCAACTTTGTTTGCAAATCTGTGAAAACATGTTTGCATGAGGTAAAGGGTTTATCTATTGGCTTAGTGACAAACAACTTAAATCCTGCTTCATGAGCGGCCAAATAACTCTGCATCTGATATTGGATAATGTCAGCTTGCAAATGCAATTTGGGACGACAATTAGCAAAATAATGATTTACCCTTTCTTCCATAACTACGCCTTTCTATGCCTCAGTAATAGTCACTTCTTGAAACCATTGTGATAAATAGGGCATTTGCTCCATAGCAAACCTAATTTGAAAAGACCCAGACGTGGCAGATGGCTTATGAAAGTCTGCTCTTTTTGCTTTAATATGAAATAATATAGATCCGATTATGCAGTTTCTGTCATGGCGAAAATATCTCCATTAATGTACATGAAGTTTGGCCTTTCTTTCAATTACATGTCCCTTACTTTTCAACCCTTTATTTCATGAATATTCATGAAACAAAAATAATGACATCATGAATATTAATTAAATTCTTACAATAGCACATGGACACACGCATTTTTGGTGGTCATGACAGAAACTGTAGAATTATATATATATATTATATCATTAGCAAATAGAGCAGAACCAAATCAGATGGCTCCTATAGAAGCCATCTGATTTGGGTCTACTCTGTTTGTGTAGAAAGTCATATTTATGGAAGAAAGGGTTAAGGGGCATTTGTTTTGTAAGGTTGGCAAATTGCCAAGTTTGCACAGGGCGCAACACTGACATCATCATAAAAATTCTCCTAATAAATGCTCATAGTGTCATTATTTCATACATCAAAATTTATGAGGTATTTTAATGTCGAAGTGATGCACCAAAACACAAGCTATTGGCAAGTGACAATCAGTGCAGATTCTGATACTCAGTCGGATATCATAAAACTTGGAAGAGTGCCGAGTTGTTTCTCAAGTATCCGATTGGTCATATTTCGAGTTTCAATAAAACTGGTCTATATCCCACATGGGATGATGTTGATTAATTTGATTGGTCAATCAAATGCTTGAGAAAAATTCAGACTCGAGCAAAATATTTCATAATTTTGGAGCAAAATCAGCAGTCGGCTAAGCGTTTTTATCTTAAGGTATTTTTCAGTACGAACATAAAATGTTTAAAAGCAAATTATTAACAATATGTTATAAATTTAAATCTTATGTTTAAGAGCATCAGTCCAGATAAGATGCATAAATTAAAACATTTTAAAGAATAACTTCTTTATTTATCCACCAAATCCTATGCTTGACCACTATTTAGAAATGTCTTGAAGAGACGATTCTAGAGTGGTCTCAATATAGCGCTTGGTGAAGAAATGATAATAATAATTGAGTACCGGTATGCATGTTTATTTGTTGCCCTATAAGAATTTGATGACACTGGTAGAATGTTTTATACACTTAAATATTAAGTACTTTTCTAATACTGTAGTAACACCTCAAAAATGAAGCACATACATGTACATTACTTCTTCATCCATTCTTCAAGATGAACCTTTGGTACTGACTATATCGAGGGCTTGGTGTAAAACTATTCTAACTCCTTCACTTTGTGAAGGAGTTACAATAGTTTTGCACCAAGCCCTCTATATGTAGCAATACCTTATCAACCCTTTACCCCACTGGTATGCTTTCTTACGTTTTTGCAAACAGAGAAGACCCAGATCAGATGACTCCTGCAGGAGCGGTTTGATCAGAGTCTACTCCATTTGCTAATGGAATATTATAGATCTGATTCTACAGCTTTTGCAATGCTCAAAACTTCTCTTGCTTGCAATGCAATTATAATAATTAATATTCATTTTGAAAAGAATATTCATAGAGTAAAGGGTTAATTTGAACTCCAGCGATCCAGAACCTCACAACTTGAGAAAATACATGTATTCAATTAGATCTACTTACATAAAAAAAAATATGTACAACTGCATAAAAATATAAGATTGTTCTACATGTATTTGATTATCCGGAAATTTTAAAGGGAGCGATAGCAATTAAAAAAGACACAGGAAGATTTACAAGGTTTTCAGTTTCTGTGATTAGCAAGAAAGTCCTCCATGAAGAGTGCTAAAGTCTCTGTCTCATGAACTGTCACTGCATTGTATAGGGACACACGGATTCCACCCACTGACCTGTAACATAGGAAAAATAGAAATCAAATATCAAGTTTAACCCTTCTCTGGCTGAATTTTAAAACACATTTCTCCTTCTTTACTCATGCCCTGTTGTATAATTACATATATCTTCACTGTGTACAAATATTTCGCTGTGCAATCACTGCTGTGGAGTGCACTGGTTGCACAATCAATTTGTAAATAGTGCAGACCCTGATGAGACAGCTCCTGCAGGAGCTGTCTCATCTGGGTCTTCACTATTTACAGATAGGTATATTGACGTGAATAGCAAGCAAATGGTTAAAGTAAGACCATACTGACTAAACAAAACACTGAAAATTGATCTTATTCTCCTCTTTCCCTCATATAAACGCGTTTTCACGTATTTGCAAACAGAGTAGACCCAGATCAGACGGCTCCTGATCAGGGTCTGCTCTGTTTGGAATTCTGTTTCTTTACTTTCTAAAATGGCTACAATGTTCCACCTTCCATATTTCATTATAACTATTTTGTCCATAAATATTCCGTAATGAATTTGTCATGAATATTCTGTGTAGAAAAATCTGGATCTAAGTGGTGGTATCAATTTTAACCCTTTATAGAGTATTCATTTAAGAGGTAATGACATCATGAATATTAATAAGATAATTAACCCTTTACCTCATGAATATTCATGAAAGAAATGACGACATGAATGTTAACTAGATTCATTTTTAAAAAGGCAAATGAACACATACAATTTTTGCCAAAGGAGAAAGTGTAGAATCGGATCTACATTATACAATAAGAAACTAGAGCAGACCCTGATCAGATGGTTACTATAGGAGCCGTCTGGTCAGGGTCTAGTCTGCATGGCGTAGAAAGGCGTATTTATGGAGTAAAGAGTTAAGCTACTACCTCTTATAATTAATAGAAATAATACTAATTAGAAATTCCACTTTTGAAAGATTTAGTGTATAGGATATAATGTGGTATCCATCTCCATAGTAATTGCTTGTTAACATACATGTACATGCAAATTAACCCTTCGCTTGCTGAATTTTAAAATACATTTCTCCTTATTTACCCATGGCTTGTTGTATAATTACATATATCTTCACTGTGTACAAGTATTTCGCTGTGTAATCACTGCTGTGGAGTGCACTGGTTGCACAATCAACTTGTAAATAGTGCAGACCCTGATGAGACAGCTCCTGCAGGAGCTGTCTCATCTGGGTCTTCACTATTTACAGGTAGGTATATTGACGTGAATAGCAAGCCAAGGGTTAAATGGATAAGCTCTATAAATCATACTTGAGCTCATTTAAACCACCCACCTTACATAAAGAATAAAATACCCCACCCTTGTTTACAACAAGCAAATATTGGTGTGTGGATGTGTGAATTATCAACATTACTGCGCCACTTATGTTTTGTATTAACACTTTACTTCATGACTATTTAAGAATTTATGTAAGATATATTGACATAATATTATTTATATGATTTTTATAATGGCTTATGAAAACAGGAGTGTTTGTTATAACAGAAACTGTAGAATCAGATCTATATAATATTATTCCAAAGCAAACAGAACAAACCCAGAAGAAACAAGAGCTTCTGATCTGGGTCTACTCTGTTTGCAAATGTGTTAAAAGGTGCATTTGTTGAGCAGAGGGTCAAGTAAATGTTTTCTGTAATAATTGTCATCTGGCTCAATTACATACGTATACATTCATCTTTTTTTCCCTTCAAAAACGTGTCAGAGTGTCAAACAGTTTGGAACCTGATGAGATGCCATTTAACCCTTAATTTCCTCCATAGGCTATTTTTAGAGCCAACCTCTTTGAATGAATCTAACCAAAAGGAGCATTTACTAGAGAAAAGTAAAACTTTATAATATTGTAGTTTGAAACCATTGTGATAAATAGAGCATTTGCTCCTATAGGAGCAAATGCTCTGTTTATCACAATGGTTTCAAGAAGTGGTTATTACAGAAGCATATTTATGGAGGAAAGGGTTAACTCAGCATCTCATCCGGATACAAGCCTTTTTGCAACATTTATCACAGATTCCCCAATAGCATACATGGATTCAAAACAAAGAACTGGGTTCACACCTGTGGCCTTTCAACTGAATCATCCCCTTTTCATGTGCCATGTCTATGAATTTCTTCTCTAGAATATCACACCCTTCTAGGCTACTGATTCGGATTGTTACATTCATTCTGCTGCGACACTTTTTATCCACTGGGCAACAGAAGAACCCACTAGAATTGTCCAAGATCTGATATATACGTTGAGATTTCTTCTTTGAGTTTTCCTCCATCTTCTGAAGACCACCTTGCTCTTTAAGCCATTCAAATACAAGGCCCATTATGTAAATGCTAAAAGGCAGAAAAAACACAAGTATAAGTACAGCAATTGTATCAATCATTTCCCTGTTGAATATTCATGCAAGCAATAATGACATCATGAATAATTATTACCAGATTTTTTATCATGACAATGTACACATGAATTTTTGGTATTGGAAGAAATTAGATCCATTATACATGTAGTTTCATGAACAAATAGAGTAGACTCTGATCAGACAGCTCCTATAGGAGCTGTCTGATCTGGGCCTACTCTGTTTGAAAAGACATGAAAGAATTAAGCATGGAGCATTACAAAGATAAAACATCACAACTTTTACCTGTATGTAGGTGGAGTATTATACAATGAGTTAGCGCTGTTCATCGTCTTGTAACACAAAATGCTGGGCGTCGACGGAAGACCTTTTCCTATTAAATCCTCCCTTACTATCACAAGCGTACAACCTGCACAACCAATATTTTTCTGTGCTCCAGCATAAATCAAACCAAACTGCAAAGAAAAAGTCAAACTTAATGTCAGTTCAATACAACACAAAACTAAATGTAATTTCTGATCGGGGTCTACACTACTTATCATAAAACATATTTAACCCTTCACTCCATAAATAGCCTTTCTATCCCATTGCAAACAGAATAGACCCAGATCAGATGATTCCTATAGAAGCTATCCGATACTCCGTTTGCTTTTCAGTTTTGGAATAATATAGATCCGATACTACAGCTTCTGCCATTGCTAAGATTTCCTGTGTTTATAAACCAATTTAAAAACGCATCTACAGTTGAACTTCGACATCTTGACCTTTGAACTTTGGGATAACTCGAACTTAAAGTTCAGTCCTTCCAAACTTACAATAGACAGAAATGCTCTAAAATGTATTACCATGCATAGCGGCTAAATGCAGGTCTAAAGTAATGCTGAAAGCTCCTACAGGAGCTTTCAGCATTACTTTAGACCTGCATTAAGCAGTGAACTTAAAAAATTGTCCAGATCAGAAATTGGATAACTCGAACTTCTGTTATCTTGAACTAATTTATATGGTCCCTTGAAGTTCGAGATATCGAAGTTCAACTGTACTTAATATCCATGATGTTAGAATTTCAGTGAATGGACTCTATAGTTAAACACTGTTGGGCTATTCCATTCTTAAAATTCAGGGTTTAAAATTGTCACAAAATTGTATACAAATCAATTTTATAAGCTTAAACAGGACGACATGTATATAAGTGATACAGAGATATAAAAAAAACTGCATGCATACCTTATTTACATCTATTTGTCTGGTGAGTATATTTGAGGACATATCACATACAAGAGGTACACCATTGGTCTCCGGTACAAACTGAAACTCAACACCTGAAACCAGAAACATAAGACACATTCACTTTATCCTTATCTCACACCTGACTCACATTTGCAATCAGCTTGGATCCAGATCAGACGCCGAGTAACTCATCGTCTGATCAAGAATGAAGCTGGTTGTCGCTCTGTCAGTAGTTTTTCAAACACTTGAGCGAATTGGTAATAGACAAACTTAAACAAAATTCAAACTTGGTTTTTCATAGCAGTAAGAATTAATCCATTTCCTTCTCTTGCTGAATTTTAACCCCTTCCCTCATATAAACGTGTTTTCACACATCTGCAAACAGAGTAGATCCAGATCAGACGGCTCCTATAGGAGCCGTAAGATCAGGGTCTGCTCTGTTTGCTAATGGAATTTGATAGATCTGTTTCTTTACTTTCTAAAATGGCTACAATGGTCTACCTTCCATATTTCATTATTACTATTTTGTCCATGAATATTCAGTAGGTATTGAAAATTGTAATAAACATAGAACAGGGAAAGGGTTAAAATACATTTCTCCTTCTTTACCCATGCCCAGTTGTATAATTACATATATCTTCACTGTGTACAAGTATGTCGCTGTGCAATCACTGCTATGGAGTGCACTGGTTGCAAAATCAACTTGTAAATATTGCAGACCCTGATGAGACAGCTCCTGCAGGAGCTGTCTCATCTGGGTCTTCACTATTTACAGGTAGGTATATTGACGTGAATAGCAAGCGAAGGAAGGGTCAAGACCAAGTCTTTGAATAAATCCATTGAAAACAAGCATTTACTAGATAGGAGAAAACAAAACTAGTTTTGAGATAGGAGAAAATTTTTTGAAATCATTGTGATAAATAGAGCATTTGCTCTTATGGAGCAAATGCTCTTTTTATCACAATGGTTTCAGAAAGTGACTTTTTAAGTTTTACAGTGGCATCAAAAGGTGTCAATATGAGGGATTGGGTAAAGGTATCTAAATAATATCAGAACCACAATGCAAGAGCAGAGTAGTAATTAAGAGATAAAGTCTACAAAATAAGTTATTTTCCTCATTTAACTCTTCTCTTGCTGAATTTTAAGATACATTTCTCCTTCTTTACCCATGTCCTGTTGTATAATTACATATATCTTCACTGTGTACAAGTATTTCGCTGTGCAATCACTGCTGTGGAGTGCACTGGTTGCACAATCAACTTGTAAATAGTGCAGACCCTGATGAGACAGCTCCTGCAGGAGCTGTCTCATCTGGGTCTTCACTATTTACAGGTAGGTATATTGACGTGAATAGCAAGCAAAGGGTTAAATAATTCTGGGTTTGGGGGTGGAGGGAGGGGGATACTTGTATGTTCTTCTTTTAATGTCTCTCCGAAGTAACAGTTGTCTTGGCCTTCAACCTGTTACTTACCATGAATAGTTTCATTCGCACAGAAATACACGTATGATGCCTCGGGATCTAGATTCCACTCCGATTCATCTGGTATGCCTGAAATAGACCAATGCATCCAAGGTTAACCAGTTTGATTATTTATGCAAGAAATAATGACATCATGAATACGTAGTCGGGTAGAGATTGTCCCCCATTGGGCACCAAATGTAACATAGTGAAAAAGTTGCAACTCAACTGGGGCTTGAACCGAGGGCCTTTGGCTTACCATGCCAACACTCTACCGACTGAGCTACAGTACAGGCCCCGCGGACTTTTTGTTTTCCGTTTTACCAGCGCGGACAAAATAAATTGAGCGCGTGTTTCCAGCACGGACAATTTTTATGGATCATCGCGGACAAAATCTGTGTCTATCGCGGACCGAAATTTGCCCTACGGGATATTACCGCCGCGGAGCCATCGCAGTCCGTGCTGATACCAGCGTGGGTTGCGAGGCTTCATTGCGAACACTACCTTTATGACTGGCAGTCGTTTAATCGCTTTAGATGTAAATTATTTAGATAAGATATACAAAAGCTTACATATACATGTACATACACATGTGCATTTTTTCAATTGAAGAAACACATATTGAATACTGTCAGATTTTAAATTCAAAATTAAATTAGATAACATATGTGAATAGATATAGCCTTCACCCAAAACCCGAGACTGAAACTGGTTCTTTCTGCTACAATTACAATTTATAGTCAGATTTTAACGATTTCCAGACTGTAAATGCTCGAGAAAAAGAAACAGATACAAAATACCAGCAGTAATTATTTTCACAATCTGATTTTCAGAAAAAGCGTAGCGCAGAGATTATACATGTCGGGAGCATTCGGTCATATTTGTTTCGACCCCACACGCGTATTAAAGTTGGTGGAGAGATGTGTCTTGGGGGAAAACCATTACTTGTTTATTTCTTGAAATACTTCTCTTTGAAACCTTAATCCTTTACTCCAAAGTTTGTGTTTAGTATTGAAGACAGATGTGTGCTTAAAACCGACTGAATGGGGCCATTTTGCTTTACTCTCAACTAGTCTGCTTTAAGCTACCGTCTGCTGCGATATAGAACATGTACGGAGTGGAACTATCTTTTGAGAGTAGGAATAGATTGAATGCGTTAAAATGAGTACATATGGAGTAAAGGGTTTAACTTGGGTCTCATTCGAAAAAGAGATGCTAACAGTTGATTCAATAATGATTTAAGTTCGAAACGCATCTACACTAATAATCTATACTATTACAGCTATTTTTGTTTGATCGACCATTCAGTGCAGCTACAATATTTAAGTTGATATCAGAATTTAGATGAAAATTATTGTAGCTTACTGTATTATTTTGAAACGGCGCAAAGCAGTCGCCTGCATCAATCAAAAATCTGTATAAAACAGCCACCAGAAATAACAGATATCCAAATATTGGTATTTCGTTGTCTTTCAAATGAGTTCAAAGCTACGACCGTACTGTTATTCATTTAACTCATATTAACCCTTTTCATGCTAGTAGCATATATCGACCCAATTTAAAAACAGTGCAGACCCAGATCAGACATCTCTCAGAGGCTATATGATAAGGGCGTGCACTGGTTTCTTATAGGATCTATCAAACATGAATTGGCATTCGTCCTGCGGAAATTATTCCTGTATTCATTGCCAATTTAAACGTTGAGATGATAGATATTCATAGAGGGCATTTATATATGAAAACTCAGCGGAAGAAGGGTTAAAGGAATTTCTATCTAGCACAAAAGTACAATTCATGTAGTTAATTCATATCTGCGGGCACGCGAGAGAGAGGGAGAGATGGAGAGAGAGACAGAGACAGACAGAGAGACAGACAGACAGACAGACAGAGTGACATATGTACAGTATACAGTGGGGAACTCGAGAGAGAGAAAGAGAGAGAGAGGGGGGCAATGTTAACTATTGGTGATTGACACGCCTATAGATGACAGTTGATTGGATTATGTCTTTTTCAATGGGTGCGTCTTAAAGGTACTGACGCATACAGACGATGCCTTACAATCTTATATGTGCAGTGTACAGTGAGGGACTTAGAGAGAGAGACAGAGGGAGAGAGAGAGAGAGAGAGAGAGAGAGAGAGAGAGAGAGAGAGAGAGAGGAGAGAGAGAGAGAGAGGGAGAGAGAGAGGGAAAGAGAGGGAGAGAGAGGGAGGGAGAGAGAGAGAGAGGAGAGGGAGAGAGAGAGGGGAGGGAGAGAGAGAAGAGAGAGGAGAGGGAGGAAGGGAGAGAAGAGAGAGGAGAGAGAAGCATACAGACAGTCGATGCGTCACAAGCTTATAGGTGCAGCATACAGTGAAGAACTCGAGAGAGAGAGAGAGAGAGAGAGAGAGAGAGAGAGGGGGGGGGGGGAGCAATGTTAACTACTGGTGATTGACACGCCTATAGGTGACAGTTGATTGGATTATGTCTTTTTCAATGGGTGGGTCTTAAAGGTACTGAACCAATGAATTGTAACATCTTGATAGTCGCAAAAGAGCGGAAATACCCGATAAGACTTTCCTTTAAAGTTGTCGGAACTTTATTGATGATCATAAATCAATGACCCCCTGCGCTGAAACACCAGGGTAGTTTCCGTACATTGTAGAGCACCCAAAGCGATCATTGTTTTAATGTATGACCAATAACTTTAACCCTCATTATACTGAATTATTGTCCGCTTCAAAAATGTAGTTTGTAAAATAAATGAAATAAGCTTTGCTTAATTTCACTGAAGAAAAAACAGAAAAATGAGAGTCGGACATATTTGATCCTAATCCTAATGATATACTTATATTTCCTGTACCTTTTTTACAATTAGATGTATTTGCAAACGTGACTTTGCGTGATGTGGTACATTGGCCGCGATATGTTGCATGATTTGTTTAAGTTTCTTATTTATGTTATCATAGGTATTTGCCTACAATACACTTTTTGCCGACTATGTAACAAAAATAACAACGGTTTAACATACCAACCGGTGGAGTTGAAAACAGATATAGAGATATATACTGTATGTATATGTCGCTGACAGATATAAGCTTTTCAAAGCATGGGTACAGCACAGTACAAAATTAAATAAAAAAGTTAAATATTTGTATTATAAGAATATAGGTAAAAATGCCACAGGTAAAAATGCCTTCGGTAAATATGCCATAGGTAAAAATGCCCTAGGTAAAAATGCCACAGGTAAAGTGGTAAAAATGCCTTAGGTATAAAAAAAAATGTAATAAGAAATATTTTTGAATTTATAAAAGGAAAACTGTATAGTGTGAAAATATTAGTGTAATAACATAATTTTTTTTATAATAATCAGATTGGTATCTTGAATATTATAAACAAAATTAGTATTTTGGACTCCAACCGAAATTCAAAATATTGAATTTTTAATAATATCTTAAAACCATTTAAATATTATGAGTTATGAGTGGTGATGTCAATTAACATTTTATCCCACCTTTTCTCGCACTAGCAAACAGAGAAGACCCATATCAGACAGCTCCTATAGGAACTGTCTGGTCAGGATCTGCTGTGTTTGTTTGCATATTGAAACTGATCAATTAATAACAAATATATACTGCATTTGTTAAAGGGTCATATCTAAAGGGTATAATACTGATTAGAGTTACAAACGTACACGCATTTCTAAAGATGTTTACCATATTTCCTATCACAGGATACTATACTGAAACCCTGACAAAAAAGTTATTTGTTGCAAATTTATATAAATTTAAAATCACAAGGCGTGAAATTCCACCCAGAATTAAGAGTTGACATCGTAATACACATCTAAATTGGCTGGGACCCTTTACTCCGTGAATATTCTTGTAAGAAATACTGATATCATGAATATTTATTAAATTATTTTATTATAATAGCATATTTACTGAGGATGTTTTGGTATTGGAAAAAAATATAGAGACAGATCCAACATAAATTCATAAGCAAACAGAATACCCTGATCAGACGGTTCCTATAGGAGCCATCTGATCCGGGTCTATTCTGTTTGCAAGCACGTGAAAAAGCGTCGATGCTTTCAGAATGTTTACTTCTGTTGCCGAGTCATGTCAGGTATACATTTTTAGCTAAATTCGTAACCTTAAGGTTGGTTGTCGGTAGTTTTCAACCCTTTCCCTGTTAAATATTTATGTCAGAAAAGATGACATAATATTCATTAGTTGATTTTCATGATGGTATAGGTACACGGTACATGACTTTTTTGTACTGGTAGAAAATGTAGAGTCAGATCTGATTTACTTTCATTAGCAAACAGAGTGGGTCCCGATCATACGGCTCCAATAGGCGCATCCAAATCTTGGTGTACGCTGTTTGCAAAGGCATGGAAATATATATGTTAATATAATTATGGTAAAGGGATAAGCAAACATATTTTTATGAATTGTATAACTATGAAAACATTCTTGTTATTCTGTTACATTGTGATGATTAACCTTTTCCCTGTTCAGTATTCATGTAAGAAATAATGATATCATGAATATTTATAAGCTAATGTTTTAAATGGCATTTGTAGACAAGACAGTTTTGGTGTTGATATGAAATGTATAGTAGAGTCGGGCCTATTGCAATTTTATTAACAGAGCAGACTCCTATAGGAGTCGTATGATCTGGGTCTGCGCTGTTTGCAAATGCACGAAAACACGTTTATGTTAGGGAAAGGGTTATATTTTAAGGTGGAATGGCCGGTCATTTTATAACTGTAGATTCCATTCATTATATAAGATTTAAATTTGCTTTATGATTTTGAATAATAAACAGTGAAGACCCTGGTCAGAGGGTTGCTTTTCGAGCTATCCTGTCTGGGTCTACAACTTTCAAATGTCGGTACTTTTATTTCCCGCATACAAAGATTTTAACAATACAAACTATTTGTTTTGGAATACTGAAAATGAATTGTGTTAGACAGTTGGAGACTATATTATTACATTACTTACTCAGCCTAAATACATGTATACTGATAATTTACTAACAAGACTTAGGAAAATAGTAACGATCAAAGGTGCCAGATGGTCAGTAAATCCCCGAATTTCTCAGCAGGGGACAAGGGTCAGTGATCACAAAACTGTCATCTATCAAACACTGTCTTATCAACAAAGTTATGAATTATTACGTAACAGGAATGATTCTACTGAAACAGTAAGTACTACCAAACAATGTAAAGTTGTGATTTGTTAAACAGCTTCCCGAAAAATAGAAGATAACTATGTTTTGACTAATTAGATCTATGGCTAAGCTTAAACCCCGACGATTTAGATCTATTTAAAAAGTTAGATTATTGTGAATTCTAGTTCTAAAGATATTTTAGATTGATATGATCTAGATCTATTCTAAAATACTTTTACTAGATCTGTTACGGTATTGTACAGTATCCAGAAAGACATTTTACAACACACAAATGAACGCCATGGGACTGTATATCTTAATATCTAGATCTTATTAAAATAAAATGAGAATTAAAAAATTAAATACTGTTGATCTAATTATAAAAAATGCCACTGGAAAATATGCCACTTGGAAAATTGCCACCGTTAAGTGAAAAAATGCCACTGGAATAAATGCCACTTGAAAAATTCCAATTTGTTTTTGGTTATTTTTATTATTTTTTTATATCTTTTTTTAAAAAATAAATTGTGAAGTTAAAACAAGACAAATCTGTTTTACAAACTTTCATTGTAAATCATTTCAAGCACACATATCCTAAATATAGTACAAACACACTCACAACACTAAAATGATGTCGTCTATTTACATTGTATACAGTGTATATCCAGATCATGAGGTTCACAATGAAACCTTATGGTTTGGATCTACACTGTTTGTCTGTTTGACGAACAAATCCTAAATATATAGTACAACACACTAACAGCACTTATCACCCATAGAATTAGTTCGTCTATTAACATTTAACACAGTGTAGATCCAGATCATGAGGTTCACACTGGAGCCTTATAATTTGGATCTACACCGTTTGTCTATTCGATGAACATATCTGTTTGTCTGTCGTTTGTCTGTCTGTATGTCTCTCTGTATGTCTGTCTGTCTCCTTCTCTTTGTCTCTGTATCTTTGCCTGTATCTGTCTGTCGCATGTAGCGTACTGTCTCTCTGTGTCTCTCCCTCTCTCTGTGTTTGTCTCTGTGTGTGTGTCTCTGTGTGTCTGTATCTGTGTCTCTGTGTGTGTCTGTCTGTTTGTCTGTCTATGTGTGTGTCTGTCTCTCTCTGTCTGTATATCTGTCTCTCTCTGCCTCTCTCTCTGTCTCTGTCTGTCTGTCTGTCTGTCTCTCTCTCTCATTGTGTGTGTCTCTCTCTCTCAATTTACTTATTGTATTACAATATGAATTAAGGACCTTTAATGCAATAGAACCAGAGTTGTTTTATATTAAATAAATTATTGAATATTTCACTCGGGTATTGTAAAGCAGTGTATATTCTAGTTCTTGTTTGATTATTAAGTCGTTAAAGTAACGCACCATAAATCTAAGTTTTCCGCCCATACTTATGACACTGATAACAATCTTAATAGTTTGACTAGATATATTGAAATGAAACATTCAATACAGATGCAGTGAGTCGTATTACATTTATGTACTCGTACATGTACTTGTTATATCCATGTGGATGATAGATACATAGACAACAAACATGTAACCGGATATAACCTTACTGACCCATATTGGTACACAACAGAACATTTCAACATAGTGCACATGCGTTTGTTTGAATGCATGTGGCTGTGAATTCAAACCGAAGTCTGATCCAGAATTCGATGGCAGCAAGTATATGTAACAGATCCAGTAACTTTGTTGATCAATTCTAACATTCCAGGTTGTCATAGTTCTATTTACCCTTTACCTGACGAATATTTATATATGTTCACGTAATAGTAAACTATTACATTTACTCTGCGTATGCTAGTTACAAAACCATGATAACAGATATGATCCATATTAGACGCCAAGTTACACGAAGTTTCTTCAGTATCCAAATGCACGTCATTGAAGAACTGAAGTAGGCAACGTCTTATGATCACTTTAGACGCAAAATTACTTAGCGTGCAAAGAGGTAATTCTACAAGTTTGGTGTATTGCTTTGATCAGTTTTAATTACGCATAGGTCCGCTCGCCGATTATGATAACAATATCAGTTTTGGTTGTATAGAACTAAAGCAATATTTATTGGCAGTCTTGAATCCTGATGAGACGCTGAGTAATATGATCTGGGTATATACTGTTTGAACAGGCGCAGAAAGTCGTGTTTATGGAATAAATATATATAAAGAAAATATGAAATAATGAATGTTAATTAAATTATTTTAATGCACATGGAAACAGGAATTGTTGGCAATGGCAGACCTTGGTCTCTTCTGTTTGCATAGGGGTAGAAAGGAATACAGGTTCTGCTCTGTGTCTTCTCTGTTTCTAGTACCAGAAAATGCGGAATTATGAGGGAAAGGGTTAACGTTTTATATACATAACTAGTGATAATACTGATAGTTTTTCGAAATAAAACAACACCTAAATATATCTGTATTTCTAGCTTATATTATAGCTACATATATATCAGACGAACAGTCAACTGGTCGAATTGATTATAGAGCAAAATAAATCCTTACCCATACTCGCCGCAAAACATACTGATAGATAGTTTCAGAACTTGTTTCTAACAATGTTACAGTAGGTGTGGAGGTTATTTTGTGGCTAGATCTAGGTAAATATAGTAAAACTTATAATTCCAAGCCATAAATCAGTATCAGAACAATTATAGTTCCGTAAGTTGAGGTTCAGAATAATACAAATACATACAGCGAGAAATATATTTATCGACGCAAATCGAAATAATATATCGAAGCCGCGGGAACGCACAAGTAACACGCGGTTGCTCTTTGATTATACCATACCTTTTTATGTAAGGGTAATTCTGATTGGTTAAAGGCCCGTGGTTTGGCGTTGCGGTTCGGCATGTAGCGTACGGTCCATAACTCTCGAAAAGCGCATGCTGCGGTTTATGAAGCGCATGATGCGGTTTAGAAAGCGCATGATGCAGTTTGTAAAGCACGTGAGGCGCTTTAGAAAGCCCACGATGCGCTTTGTAAACCGCATGATGCGCTTTTGGAAAGTTATGAACCACTTCGTACACCATACATCGCAGTCCACGATGATACCATCGCGACCAGCGGTGATAACGATCGAACCCGGCGACGAGTGTCCCTGGTGAGACACCTTCGCGGACCCATCACAACCCGCGACGGACTGCGGAAGACCGCATATTAGCACGGACAAAAAAACCCTTGTCCGCGTTGGATAAAATTGCGATGGACCGCGGAAAACAAAAAGTCCGCGGGGCTTGTACTGTATCAAGCCATCCAATGCCTATCAGCAGTTTCACCACAATCTCCATCGGGCTAAATATATTTATAAGTTGAATTTTTACAACAGTCTATGAATATTTTAATAATTTATGCTTTGGTGTTAACCCTTTACTCCATGAAGATTCATGCAAGAAGAAAATTAAATATTAAATATTAATAATATTAAATTAATATTTATAAAAGCACATGAACACATTAACTGTGGGCATTAGTAGAAGTTGTAGAATATTATCTATGTTTATTTAATGAGCAAACAGAGCAGCACCTGATCAGGGTTCCTACAGAAGCTGTCTAATCTGGATCAACTCTGTTCGCAACAGTGTAGGAAGGGGTATATATGGAGTAAAAGAAAAGGCTACAGGGTTTTTTCTGTGTTGTTCTCAAAACCAATCATCACAGTGTTTAACCCTTTCCTCCATAAATACGCCTTTCTACCCCTCTGTAAAAGTAACTTCATGAAACCATAGTGATAAATAGAACATTTGCTCCTATAGGAGCAAATGCTCTATTTATCACAATGGTTTCAAACTACAAAATTCAAAAATTTTACTTTTCTCTAGTAAATGCTCCTTTTGGGTAGATTCATTCAAATAGGTTGGGTATAAAAAAATAGCCTGTAGAGGAAAGGGTTATCAGTTTGGATTTTGTCGAGACACCGAGCTATAATTATGGTGTCTAACCTTGATCCATTGTTTGCATACTCAAAAACAATTCATTACTAGAGTGCAAAGATTTAAATAAAACATACTTGTGTATTTTTTTGTTTTGGGAAGGACATAGTTGACTTTGCCGAATTTCTCTGCTTCTTGAGCTGCTTTGTTTGACCAGGTGCCCGTAACAATGTAATCAGCAGACTGCTTGGGCTTCAGACCAATCAAATTGTAGGCGACAGCTGCAAACTGTCCAGTGCCTCCACCCTGTAGGAACAGTACTCTGTAGTTGTCTGGGATATCCCTGCGTAAAGAATGAGCAAAAATAATGAAGCAATGCTATTTACAATTTGGTTGTTGATTATTCAAAGTGAAATTACTATAGAAGAAGATGCGTAAATTAACCTTTTCCCTTTAACTCCTTTTCATGCTTTTGCAAACAGAGTAGTCCCAGATTGTATAATTACATATATCTTCACTGTGTACAAGTATTGCACTGTGCAATCACTGCTGTGGAGTGCACTGGTTGCACAATCAACTTGTAAATAGTGCAGACCCTGATGAGACACTTCCTGCAGGAGCTGTCTCATCAGGGTCTTCACTTTTTACAGGTAAGTATATTAACGCAAATAGCAAGCGAAGGGGTAAATTTGCAAGAATATTCTATATGACAGACAACAGAGCATTTGCTCCTCTATTTATCACAATTGTTTTAAAACTACACAATTATAAAATTTTCTCTCTTTTTCTAGTGAACAGGACTGGTGAAAAATATGCAGCTAGACCGGTGCTCAAATCCGGGACTTCTCGCTTACAGGGCGAGTGCTCTACCGACTGAGCTATCAGGACCACTTACTGTTCTTCACCTTCACCGGCCTGTTACACTAGTAAATGCTCCTTTTCAGGAGGGTTGGGTATTAAAATAGCTTGTAGACTGCACCCATATTACTGCAGTCTTTCCAATACTACTTTAACCCATTTGCACCCAGTGCTTTCTTCCATGTTTATATATTGGATTAGTCCAATTTTTATCTAAGGGGTGCCTGGCCTAAATTTTCAATTTCGTTTTGTTTTATATTGAAGTTCCTATCAGCAAACAGTGTAGACTGATCAGACGCCGCATTATGCGGCGTCTGATCAGAGTCTACACTGTTTGCCTACATCCAATATATGGGATCATGGGAGCAAATGGGTTAAATGCAATGATCATCTGATAGGGTTGAGGGAACTTACAGGAGATCTCTCAGGTTTTTCTCTGCTGTATTCAGTATGTTGTTGAAGTCTTGGGATCTGTGACTCAATTCTGAAATATTTAAAATGCTACAGATGAAAGAAGTATTCAAGATGCAAAAGTCCTTTTCTCATCCAAACCCAGGGGCAGAAAACATGAACAAGATAAAGCAAAACCTCTCTAAACTAGAATTCTTGCATGAGGAGAATTTTGATACTTTTAGTGAAGGCGACTGCTTATAATGCAAGGTGAAAGTCTGACATGCAGAAAGCTTCTAGATGAGCTTTCTGCATGACTCTCACCATGCTAATACATTTTCAAAATTCATGCTTTAATCAATGTGTCTACCAAAAGGCAATCAAGGTGTCAAACAGCTTGGATCATGATGAGATGCCCAGTTACTCGACGTCTCACCTGGATCCAAACTGTTTACATAGGTATTCACTCATCCGCCCATAGCAGGTTAAAGGTTACCCTTTACTCAAGACACCATTTAATGGCTTTGCACACAGAGTAGACCAAGACAAGATCTATGGCTTCTGTAACTGCTGCCTGTCTGCTCATTCCTTAGGTGTCTCATATATCATGTATGAATGCCAACAAGCTTTACCCTTTCCCTTGTGAATATCTATGTAATACGGAATATATATCAGCTGAAGTTTTATAATACTGTGTCGCGGGCTTGGTACAAAACTATTCTAACTCCTTCACAAAGTGAAGGAGTTAGAATAGTTTTGCACCAAGCCCTCGAAATACTGTATGAACACAGGAAGTTTTGGCTGTATTCTTTTTTTGGCAACTGTAGTATTAGACCTATACAGAAATCCACAGGCGTTCGGCTCATGAAATATGTCTAAAATAAGTTAAAACGTCCCTAAATTGACATTTTGTAACTTTAGGAGGTTTTCAAGCTTCAAATGTTACAAAACGTTAATTTAGGGGCATTTTAACTTATTTTAGACATATTTCATGAGCCGAACACCTGTGCAAAAATCCATATGCAAACAAAGCAGGCCATGATCAGATGGCCCCATGGCCATACACATCTGATCTTGGTTTACTCTGACAGCAAAGGCATGAAAAAACGTTTCTACCAGAGAAAGGCCGGTTAAGAAGTGCAGGAAATTGGGTGAATGAATAAATTAATTATGGTAAATATTACGGTGTCGTATGTGAAATGACTGTCATATACCTACCCATAACACTGACTCCTGTACCATGATAGTTCATCATGTCTTTCTGAGCTTTTGCCAGGACCTGCAACAAATGATGGAAACATAATTGTATAATTTTTTTTTTATAAATCTTCAAACAACATTGCAGATACCGTTAACCCCCTACTCAATCAATGATTATGAAAGCAATGCTGACATCATGAATATTAATTAGATTAATTTTTAAATGGTATACTATCACATGAAATTTTTGCCAAAGCGGAATTTGTAGAATAAGATCTATTCTATTTGATATGCAAACAGAGCAGACCCTGATCAGATGGCTCCTGTACACCATTTTTAATGCCAGTTACTTGTTTTCAACAGAGAATTAATTAACCCTTTCCCAGTTCTATATTCATTCCACTTTTCAATACCTACTGAATATTCATGGACAAAATAAATGAAATATACAAGGTGGTACATTGTGGCCATTTTAGAAACTAAAGGTATAGATCTATCAAATTTCATTAGCAAACAGAGCAGACCCTGATCAGATGGCTCCTATAGGAGCTGTCTGATATGGGTCTACTGAAACTCTACCCTGTTTGCAAATGCAAATGTGTGAAATCATGATTATCCCATTACCTAATAGGCTATTTTTAGATCCAACCGCTTTAAATAAATCTACTGAAAAGGAGCATTAACTAGAGAAAAGGACAATTTTAGAATTCCGTGGTTTGAAACCATTGTGATAAATAGGGCATCCTACACAATGGTTTCAACAGGTGACTTCTGCAGACTGGCATCAATATGAGGGAATGGTTTAAATGGAGTAATGGGTTAAAACCAGGTATAATACTATAAATCTCAAGTTCAGTCCCGGCAATGTACAGTTTATATAAAATTTGTAATGTTGAGCATTAATTAAGAATATTTTATGAATAGGGCATGCATGCTGAGCTTCAAATACGGTACATTTCAATCATATTTAATTCTGAAACGCAAAACAGTTTCATGTGTAGTGAAAGGCTAACAAGTTTATGTAAAGTAGCCATCAAACTTTCCCTCATATAAATGATTTTTCATGCCTTTGCAAACAAGTAGGCCCAGCTAGATCAGTGGGCTCCTATATATCTATCTATAGGAGCCGTCTCATCAGGGTCTGAGCACTTATAATGTTTGCTTATGACATCATATAGATCCGATTCTACAGTTTTTGTCAACGCAAACATTTCCCCTGAAAATATTAAGCCACGAAGTAAAAATGTATTTAATTCGTGATTAAGCTAATAAATATCCATAATCCTTGGTGTTAATTATTTCTTACATAAATATTGAACTAGTAAAGGTTAATCTCGAACTAGTTTAACCCTTTCCTCCATAAATACGCCTTTCTACGCCTCTATAATAGTCACTTCTTGAAACCATTGTGATAAATAAAGCATTTGCTCCTATACGAGCAAATGCTCTATTTATCACAATGGTTTCAAACTACAAAATTCTAAAATTTTCCTTTTCTTTAGTCAATGCTCCTTTTTGGTAGATTTATTCAAATAGGTTGGATAAAAAAATAGCCTATGAAGTTATGGGGTTAACAAGTTTAATGCGGCTCGGAGAGTTAAAATAACTATACTAGTGCTCAACAACAGGTTGAAAACAGGTAGTCTCAACAGCGGTTAACTTGTGATGACATGCAAACAGTTTGGATTCTAATCATTGATGACATGTGGGGACTATACTCTGCATGTCATCAGATACCAAATTGTCTGAATTGCATTTTTGAACACTGATAAAAATATAGCAAAAACAACTTTCAGAATTTGAGAAATGACATTTTTTTCTCCAAACTGCAGTTAAGTAGCAGGCAAAGGGTTTAAATCTACCCTTTGCCTGATAGAACAGAAACGGTTTTACAAAAACATAGTACCAGATCAGACAGTCCCAGTAATGAAACTTTTATTCTCTAAAGGTACTTATGTGGACAGTTTCAGGAAGATATATGCATTTCTACCGACTGAATTATGTAACTTTTTTAGTAAGCTAGTGATCAAGCTGACCCAGCCTGACATGACATGATCGAAATTTACTTGACCTTTCAAATGACTTGACCTAACAAGTTGGTTGACCAACACCGCGGTAGGGCCTACTAATGTGGCTGCTGCTCTGGACCTACATCACATGCAAAAAACGTTCTTTTCATTATTTTTTTCTTCATAAGTTAACGCACCCCATATGTCCGCTGTCAGATTATTCATGCGGACGACATTTACATAATCAAATTTATACACGGGATATCTACAAACGTCCATTTTATATAATGCATTGCTCAACTACTAGTAATTGTCAAAACTAGTGCATTTCGATCAACAGTGATTTATAAAAGTAAGATATCATGCCTGAATTTAATTTTATTTTGCTAAATTAAAACAGAGCGCCAATGAAGCGTGACGATTCAAATGATGCAACAAAAACAAAACATTATGAATTAACTAACCTGTTCCGGGAGTTTGGCAGGTCCGGGTGAAAAATTAATAACCCTTTTGTCGATGGAAGACATATTCCTAGCTTCATACAAATCGATGCTATAGGCAGAAGGTGTCTTTCAGCTTTAAAATTATTATGAGCTGACGTACTGATTTTGTTTTCAGAGAGGGTTTCATGTTACCACGTGATCGTCTTCGCGGATAATCATTTGTGTTCTAAAAATAAACGCGTTTTCATTCGTAGGAATATATAGAACGAGAAGCATGAACAGACCACGCGCATGTTGGGTGACAGAGTAAAATACCTAGGAAATTTCCTTTGAACGCAGACAGCTTTGCCGGGGAAGGTTAGCTGCAGTAAGAGACGTGAGGTTGTACTGACCCACATAGCACACTGATCGAACACATTAAACGTGACCAATGTTATCTGCACCGAACGCTTTATGTATAAAGCATAAAATATAGGATATAGAATCTATCTTATAGATGTCATTCTAATGACGAAATTCAATTGATCAATAGATACAATGGACAGAAAGGGGTGATTTTACTGCATGCCATTGCATCACCCAAACAACACAGTGAAACCGTGTAATGTTTTGTTTCTACGTAATAAACGGAGAGAATCACCATGGTAGATCTACTAAGTTCGTTTTGTTCAGAGCTAGCGTGAATAACTGTTGACATTATAATAGATACTTGTGAAAATGTACTTGAAATGACCATATAAAATGTTGATCTATTTAGAATTGATATATAGAGAGACATATACATACATGTGTATGTATATGTCTCTGATATATAGCACGTCTCTGGAGTAGATATACTTAATTTATGATTTGTTTCCAACTTGTATTTCAAGACTAACATCTAAATATACTAAAGTACATGTATATTTAGAAATCTATTTTTATCTCATTGAAAAACCCAACGTGAACCCGCTTCTAAGAGCGATAACTCGAACGAAAATTTGCCAAGCCATTCCAAGGGGGTGAACCGACACTAGTTAGATCTACACTTACTCCATAAATACGCCTTTTGACGACCCTGTAACATACATGTGATACTTTGTTTGTCACAAATAGGGAGATTTGCAATCTGAAATAGGGAGATTTGGAAACTCAATATAGACAAAGAAGGATATTTGACAGCTCAAAAGTGGGAGATTTACATTTTATGGCAAACATGCCCCAAATTTTAAAGAAAATTTCATGTATGCTGTAAGAGCAGTCTGATTGGGTCTAGACTATGTTTGCAAAGGCGTTTAATAGGCTTTAAACTTTAATTTTGTATGAAGAACTAAATCAATGAAAAAACCCCAACAATGCTCAACATTGTAGATGGCCTAATAGATCTAGATCTGAATAAAGACATGTCAAGTTCCATTTTATATTTAACTTTGAACACACCTAGACCTAGTCTCATCTATGAGCTGTTAAGACAGCATGCAAATATATGATAAATGAATTGTTATTTGTATAAGACGCATTGAACGTATGGATGTTAATAAGATTAATTTGTATAAGAGAATCATGAACATGATATTTTCCAGCATGACAGAAACGTAAGAATCATATGTCTATCTTATTTCATTAGCAACCAGAGCAGGTCTTGATCAGAGGGCTCATTACAGGAGCCGTCTGATCATGGCCTACTCTGTTTGCGAAGATACAAAAAATATCGTCTCTATGGAGTAAAGTATTAACCCTTCGCAAACACACATCTCCTTCTTTACCCATGCCCTGACTGTTGTATAATTACATATATCTTCACTGTGTACACGTATTTCGCTGTGCAATCATTGCTGTGGAGTGCACTGGTTGCACAATCAACTTGTAAATAGTGCAGACCCTGATGAGACAGCTCCTGCAGGAGCTGTCTCATCTGGGTCTTCACTATTTACAGGTAGGTATATTGACGTGAATAGCAAGCGAAGTGTTAAAATAGTCGATCTGGTACTGCATAAACAGAGTAGACGAAGCATATGTATTCTGTAGGAGCCTTCTGATAAGGGTCTGCTTTGTTTGTAAAATTGTAAAAGCTTGATCATGGTACCTTTATAACATTCCTGTTACAGTAAATCCCCTCTAATGCGACCACTTAATGAACAAACATGAGTGTCTTCATAAGCAGATTGTTGCTTAATGCAGGATGACAGTTATGCCGAAAGCTCCTATAGGAGCTTTCGGCATAACTTTCGTCCTGCATTGAGCTACTGCCTGCCTTTGCTACTGTGAGTTATGCCCCTTTTTGGTGGTTGCATTAGAGGGGTTTTACTGTATTTTATATGCATTTTCATATGTATACAGCTATTATTTCTGATACGCATATTCATGTAGTAAAGAGTTAGGGTACAGTATATCTGCTGGTTATTATAATCTAGTCTCTGTGTGTATATATGCATTTTAAACGTTAGCTTGCTGAGCAAATTATTTTTACATAACTTTTCACCGACTACATTTTCAAAATTCTAGCTATTATCAGTAAGTCTGCCAAAATGCTACCAGGGCGACAAACAGTTTGGATCCTGATGAGACGCCGAATTACTCGGTGTCTCATCTGGATCCAAACTGTTTGCATAGGTTATCACTCATCCACCGGCAACAGGCTAAAGGTTAATATATACACTGTCCGCGTGTTGTTTGGTTTTAACCCGTTCACTGTTCAATATTAATGTAAGAAATAATGGTATCATGAATATTAATTAGATTATTTTTTATATAGCCTACATTGTACATGTAATTGCATATGAACACAAGGCATTTTGGTTCAGACAGAAACTGTAGAATTATATCTACAGTGCTCCCTCTCTACAACGACACCCTTTGGGGTACGAAGATTGTATGTGTTGTTCAGAGGGAGTTGTTATAGGGAGGGAAAATCAAACATAATTAGCTTGTTTGCAGATCCCCGGATAAGGTGTATTTCGAGAACTAAAACCTTTATGCCTCAATCAAACCCTATGTTGTGACCACTCTTTAGAATCGTCACAAAGTGACGATTCTAAAGAGTGGCACAACATAGGGTTTGATGGAGGCATAAATAAAATACAATGGAATAAAGTTGTTTCTGGAGCCTTGTTGTTTCGGAAACAGTGACATGCGTTGTTGTAAGGAGGGAATCGTTATTGAGAGGGTCGTTGTAGGGAGGGAGCACTGTATATTATACCACGAGCAAACAGATCATCCCCTGATCAGACTGCTTCTATAGAAACCATCTGATCTGGGTCTACTCTGTTTGCAAATGCATGAAAAGGTGTTTATATAAAGGTAAGGATTGAGAAGCCACATATAATGCGAGAATTTGTCACGCCATTTTTGAGATCATGTCTTGATCTATATATTACACAATATCATCTTAATCTATATATTCTACTACATAATATCATCTCAATCTATAGATTTATATTCTATAATATCATCTCAATCTATATTACTCTACTACATAATAGCATCTCAATCTATATACAGTAAAACCTCGATTATCCGAACACTGAAATACGTATTATTATCGATCTTTAAGACAGGTGGCAGCTTAATGCATGGTGAAAGTCATGCAGAAAGCTCCTCTAGGAGTTTCTGCATGACTTTCATCATGCATTAAGCAGCCACCTGCCTGAAAGGGTCTAAATTCGTTTATAACGAAAATTCGAATAATCGAGGTTTTACTGTATTCTATTACATGCCAGCATTTCAGACTAACCGTACAAGACCATGCGGATAGTATGAATTATTATTCAAGCAGACACTAATTAACAAAGAATTTACACGTTTGCAGTGTCAGTGTGACATTTATAAGATAAGAAACGTCTGTAAATCACGTCTCCCCATTGACAGACGGAAATCACAAAGCGCCTTGAGTCAGTATTTCATCTCGTATACTTTAATCAATTTATCATTAGTTAGAAATCAGTTTCCAAAGATCAGATAACTGTTCTGCTATGATTTTAGTCTGCCCTGTTTGCAAATGTTCAGATATGTGTATTTATGGAGTAAAGGATTACTCCTTTGCGAACAGAGTAGATCCAGACGAGGCGGCTCACGAATAGCAGAATCTGCACTGATTGTCACTTGCCAATAGCTTGTGTTTTAGATTAAAATACCTCATAAATTTTGAGGTATGAAATAATGACACCATGAGCATTTATTCGGTGAAATGTTATGATGATGTCAGTGTTGCGCCCTGTGCAAACTTGGCAATTTGCCCACCTTACATAACAAATGCCCCTTAACCCTTTCTTCCATAAATATGACTTTCTACACAAACAGAGTAGACCCAGATCCTGTAGGAGCCATCTGATCAGGGTCTGCTCTGTTTGCTTGTAATATAATATAGATATGATTCTACAAGTTCTGTCATGGCAAAAACTTAATTGTCCATGTACTATTTTAACAAATAATCTGTACACGCAATTAATAATTATATACATGATATCACATATTTACTCTATAAATACGCCTTTGAAAAAATAGGGTAGAACCAGATCAGACGGCTCTCGTAGATCAGGGGTCAATCAATTGCAGTGTTTTTATGCTGGTCTTGGGGGGAAAAAAGCATTAAGCAATACGTTAATGAATATTCAAGTCGGGGCATTTGTACTTAGGGGGGCACTTATATAAGGAGCTTTGAAATGCCTTTAAGTTCAATATGAGGGACACCTACGTCACGCTATTCGTTCTCAGCTGTGACGAGGTCAGTAGGTCAGGACACAAAAAGAGAGGACGGTTTGACGGTTTAGTATTTAGTTCAATGCAGAAATTATAGTCCGCACAAAATATAGTCTGTTTCGATTTTGTCAAATAGATCTATACAAAACCACAATGACAAAAACTGTCCACCCAATCGTTTGTGGCATTCTTAAGATCGATTAATCCATTCAACCCTGAGATTTCATGATGGAATGGTCCATTGATCAGTGTTTAACTATTGAGTTCATTCAGTATGATCAATATTTATGTAAGAAATTATGACACCATGGATAATTATCAGCTGAAGTTTTATCATGTGAAGGAAAATGTTTTGCTTGGACAAACACACAGAATCAGATCCATATCATGTCAAAAAGCAAACAGAGCAGACCCTGATCAGACGGCTCCTATAGGAGCCGTCTGATCTGGGTCTACTCTGTTTGCAGATGCGTAAAATGCGTTTCTATGAAGGAAAAGGAATTTTAACTTGCAAGAGGATTTTTGAATGAGAAACGACGCAGACCCTGATCAGAGGGATCCTTGTAGGAGCCCTCTGACCTGGTTCTACTGTGTTTGCCAATGGCAGTGTATGCGTGTCCCACACCCAAATGGTTAACTCTTTCGCTACTATAGTTCGATTTCGACTGCACTTTTCTATTTATAGAAGTTGCAACCATTCTATTTATGGGTAAGTGGACAATCCTGGTCTACACTGTTTGCAAAGACCTTTTAACAACCGTATTCAAGTCGGTAAGGCGAGTTCCTCATTGAAACGGTTTTACTAACCCTTTCGCTGCAAAATATTGTCGTTTGCAGGCACCTTATAGTGCATAGAGCTGAAAGAACCAAACGAAACAACACAGTAGAGCCTCTCCATAGCAACCACTTCATAAATAAACACGAGTGTCTCTTACCCTTTCCCTGTCCTATGTTGATTCCAAATTTCAATACCTACTGAATATTCATGGACAAAATAGTTATAAAATGTGGAAGGTGGAAAATTGTAGCCATTTTAAAAGTAAATAAACAGATCTATCAAATTCCTCTAGCAAACAGAGCAGACCCTGATCAGACGGCTACTATAGGAGCCGTCTAATCATGGTCTACTCTTTTTGCAAATGTGTGAAAACACGTATATATTTGAAGGAAAGAGTTGAAAGCAGATGAGTGCTTAATGCAGATCGAAAGTATTACAGAAAGCTCCTGCTTGATTATTGAACAACATAAACCTGATTCTACACTGCCAATACCAAACATTGTGTACATGTGCCATTATAAATAGTTCAGGTAATGCATATTCATACTGTAATTATTTCTTTCATGGATATTCAACAGGGAAAGGGTTAATATTTTAATAAGAGCCCTTACTATACTGATCAGAATCAAATCCGAAGTGATCAGAACCTCGACTGTGCGGATCAGAACACTGTCTGATCACTTTAAAGTGTCACAGAAATGTTGCTTAATTCATTCGCTCCTAGGCTATTTTGAGATCCAACCCCTTTGAATTAATCTACCGAAAAGGAGCATTAACTATAGAAAAGGAGAATTTTAGAATTGTGTAGTTTTGAAAAAAATGTGATAAATAGAGCATTTGCTCCATTTGCTCCATTTATCACAATGGTCTCAATAAATGAGTTTTACAGCAAAAATTAATCAACAAAAGAAAAAAAACCCACACACACAAAACCCAAAAAAACAGCACCACCACCCACCAACAAAAATAAACAAACAACATCAACACCAGGATTGCACTTGAAATAGAGCAGGTGTACTTATCTGTATTAAAAAAAACCCAACAAAACACCCCCCACACAATGATATGACACTTTAGGCATTTCAAAATATCACACACTTTGAACAATTGTGGTTTAACCCTTTACCTTTGAGAGATGCGGTCTCTCGATGCCTTTTCATGCATTTACAAACACGGATGACCTAGATCAAATAACCCCTTTAATAGCTGTCTGATCAGAGTCTACTCTGCTTGCTTTTGGAATTGAATGTACAGCTTCTGATATGGCCAACATTTCATGTGTTCATATGCCATAATAAATACTTATCTAATTACAGTTGAACTTCGATATCTCCAACTCGGATAACTCGAACTTCGGGATAACTCGAACTAATAGTTCAGTCCTTCCAAAATCTTACAATACAGAATTACTCTAAAATGTATAACTACGCAAATCTAGAAACACACGTGACAGCTTGATGCTGGTCTAAAATAATGCTGAAAGCTCCTACAGGAGCTTTCAGCAGTACTTTAGATCTGCATTAAGCTGTGAACTTAAGAAATTGTCCAGATTATAAATCGGATAATTCGAACTTCTGTTATCTCGAACTAATTTGTATGGTCCCTTGAAGTTCGAGGTATCGAAGTTCAACTGTATTTCCATGATGTCATTTTTTTCTGATATGAATATTCATGCGGTGAAGGGCTATCAAGTTCAATGCCGATACCTCGCCGATTTATTTACGTAGAATACGACAGGTATATATTATAAGAGTTTGTTCTAACTAATATCTAAGGCCCATTGGTGCATTTGCAAACAGAGTAGACCAAGATCAGATGGCTCATACAATAGCCATATGATCTGGGTCTATTGTTTGCATATACCCTACCATGGTTTCCCCATGGTAAAAACAATCCTGTATTAATATACATTAGAATCCATTCTAATGCGACCACTTAAAATAATAATAGCTGTCTTTATAAGTAGGCGGTTACTTAATGCAAGACGAAAGTAATGCAGAAAGCTCCTATAGGAGCTTTCTGCATTACTTTTGTCCTGCATTAAGCTACCACCTGAATCTAGCACCCAGAATTATACCTCTCTTTTAGGTGGTCGCATTAGCGGGGTTTTACTGTACAATTATAAAATTCAGCAGATTTATATTCATGATGTCATTAATTCTTACATGAATATTCATGAGGGAAAGGTTTAAGGTCAGCGTAGAAAGTACAAAGTTTATTGGAACAGACGCACCACTTTTCCGTCCACACTTTTATCAGTGAAATGTCCTGTCACAGGCTGTAGGTGTGCGCAAAAATAAGACACTTTGATCATAGATCATCTTGGTAGATACGGCATAAATCTGGTCCAGACAGACAGCCAATGCTCTCATAACTGAGACGTGTTTGTCCATCGCAGCACAGATCACCAGATCACTTAAAACTAAAAAAGAAAAAAGAAATGAACTTTTATCCTGCAGTGAAAATAATATTAATGTCTGCTCAAATTTAGATTTGACGCAATTTTGAAGACTTCTGAAGTTTTTGAGAAACTATTGACCGAGTGTCAAACAGCTCGGATCCTGATGAGACGCCGAGTTACTCGGCGTCTCATCTGGATCCGAGCTGTTTGCTAAAACGGATCAAATCGCTAATAGCGAGACAATGGTTGACAGTTAGCTTAGGATAGAGACACATATATAAATAGACGTAGTTTATTAGTAACTTATACATATAGTATCTCGTGAAATATGTACAGTAGAAAATGTCTTAAGCGACCTAATATTGATTGAGCACTGTAATCTTAAAAACCACAATGAAGAAAATATTCCAAAAAGTGAGTTAATATAATACATAAATACTTGAATAGCTCTGATCTAATATTTCGGCCACTAAGGGCCTTTTTCAAAGATTAAAATTAATGAGAGCCTTGACTGTTTGACGTGTAATTTGACATGATAATCTTTGAAGAAAGCCCTTAGTTGTCGAAATATTAGATCAGAGCTTTTCAAGTATTTATGTATTAAAAACAGGTGGTTGCTTGATGCAGGGCAAAAGTAATGCAGAAAGCTCCCACAGGAATTTTCTGCATTACTTTTGATCTGTATATTAAGCTACCACCTGTTTTACAGACCCATAATTAGACATGGTTTTTGATGATCTCTTAAGACACGTTCTACTGTAGCTGGATATTAGATGCTGGTGTACAAAGTGGTAAGAAAATACACAAAACACATACAGTTAATTACAGAACATATCTTTATTCAACTTGTACATCAATGGCATTTTTTGTTATACATAAATATACATAATACATGCCACATTAATGAGTATGTTCAGACGTGAGATGATCCACGTGTAAGGTTAACATGTGCGTTAATACATGTACAGTAAAACCTCTCTATAACGACCACTAAATTGTGTTAATTAGTTGGTATTTAGGACAGGCGGCTGATTAAAGCAAGGTGAAAGTAAAACAGAACGCTCCTATAGGAGCGTTCTGTTTTACTTTCACCTTGCTTTAAGCAGCCACCTGCCTTTAACACAAAATACTTGATATAATTTAGTGATCGTTATAGAGATTACTGTATATATAGAGTAACATGTTCAGCTAATCACATGCATATGGACAGACGCCAATTTTTGATTTCATGACATTTGCATTTTCATCACTTCAATAGCTTGTTTAATATTAGATCTTATCTGAGTGTAGTTAATTCTGAATATTATAATTATGTTCATTTCATCTACGCAATAAGAGGAACACTACACTTGTCCAAATCATCTTATCATGACAATAAGATACAGAATTTGAATGTTATTAACATACAGTGCTGGTGTTATTTACTAGTATTTAACCCTTTCCCTCATATAAACCTGTTATCACGCATTTGCAAACAGAGTAGACCAAGATCAGACGGCTCCTATAGGAGCCGTCTGATCAGGGTCTGCTCTGTTTGCTAATGGAATTTAATAGACCTTTTTCTTTACTTTCCAATATGGCTACAATGTTCCACCTTCCATATTTCATTATGACTATTTTGTTCATGAATATTCAGTAGGTATTGGAATTTGAAATAAACATTGAACAGGGAAAGGGTTAAATTGACTTATGCGCTCTCATTTGCAAACAGTGTGGATCTAGATGAGATGACGAGTGACCCAGCGTCTCATCAGGATCACAGGAGCTTGACACTCGGCGAACAGTTTCTCAAAAGCTTGTTCGAATCGGAATTAGTAAGAAATGTCTTGATAAAAAAAAATATGAGCAGGCATTGGGTTTTTTCACATTAGGTATAAGGGTTAACCCTTTACTCCATGAATATTCTTGTAAGAAATAATGACGTCATAAATAATATATAAAGTAAAACCCCTCTATTATGCGACCACCAAAAACAGGTATACTTCTTAGTGGTAGATGCAGGTGGTAGCTTAATGCAGTACACAAGTAATGCAGAAAACTCCTATAGGAGTTTTTTGCATTACTTTCGTCCCGCATTAAGCAACCACCTGCTTATAAAGACAGTCATGCATATTCATAAAGTGGTCGCATTAGAGGGGTTCTACTGTATTAGCTGAATCGGTACGCAACAGAACAGATCCTATCCAGGCGACCCATACAGGGCCATGGATCTAGATCCACTCTGTTTGTAATGATTGTAAAACGTGTATCAATGAATTAAAGTGATATGCTCATGGATAGAAATACAAGCATGACCCATTGGCTCTATCGCTAAACAACAATGGCCTAGTGAGATTAAGAAAACAACTATTGCACATTTAGACATACAATTATGTGTATTTGTATGCATATATAGAGGGGATACTCAAGAATATGAACATCGTATTTCTAGTACATGTATTTAAATCTTGCATCCCAAGAACGGAATGATGACAGATTGATTGAACACATCTGAGTACGTAGTGTAACTTATCAGATCCTTATGATGATCAATTCCCATATCGATTTCACGGACGAGGACGCAAATGATCTATGTTTGTATATTACAACATTTACATATATCATACAGAAGATGGAGGAATACATGTATGACCTTGGAATGTCTTATCAAACGACCTAGTAGGACTGTTACCAACTTACCATACATTAGCATCGCAATGAAACGGAAATCGCACACATCAGAGACGGACGGTCACAGCATTGATCTGATAAAATACTTAACTCTTTCCTTCATGTAAACACTTTTGGTACACAGAGTAGACCCATATTAGATGGCCCCTGTTCTAACCCGTATGATCAGGGTCTGGTGTGTTTACTTATGAAATTATAGTATATCTGACTCTATCTACAATTTCTACCAATACCAGATGCTCATATGTATATGTATATGCCATAATAAAAATGCAGCTAATGAGTGAGTGATAGGAACAAATGCTCTATTTATCACAATGGTTTCACAAAGTAACTTTTACAGAGCCGTCAAAAGCCGTCAATATCAGGGAAAGGGTTAAAAACGATTTAGGTCTTTTATGCAGGTGGTTGCTCAATGTAGGGTGACAGTCATGCAGAAAGCTTCTTTAGCAGTGCAAAATGTTAATCTCAGGTCCACATGTTGCCTGGATACAAGTTGGCTTCCTTCTAACTATTGGGCACATCAAATAGTACGTGCGCTATAAATAGAACGAAGACGGTGACTATCAAGCGCCACTGCCTAGTATTTTAATTTGATGGAATAACGGAAAATCACCAAAAGAATTATACAAATACGAGAAAAGAAAAAAAGAGAATAATGGTAATAGGTGGATTTCGAACCTACTAATTCCCAACTAATTCCCAACGCCTTAGTCCACTCGACCACTGAGTCATCGATATAAATCGCTCTGATTTATTAGTCGGGAAGCAAAAAGTGCATGTTTCCACTCTATTCGCATGCTAATTAGATTAAGAAACACGAAAGGACGGGAAATGGTATAGACCTAAATAATCTGTTCAGTTCCATCGATTTATGAGTATGTCAAAAGAATAGAAACTGAGCCGACCGTTACTCGATTTTTTACGGAATGCAAAAATCATTGGAGAGTCTGGGATAAAATAATCATGTCTATTTGAATTAAAATATCGACATTCTGGATTCATCTGATATTCTTTTACAAGTTCAACCACGTTTTCTATAAATACTTCTTATTAAAACTCCTTATTGGTTAGTGATAGTTTGACTGCGTATTTTTTATATAACCAATACTCGCGCATGCGAATAGCCACGACTCGTCCCGTCCGATAGATGGCAATATTCATTTTACTATCCCAATTCAAAACTCTTTGAGCTAAATTGTAAAGCATCCCAGAATACGCCGACATCCAATTCCAACACTGTGGAGAGGTCTGAAGGCCTCTCCAATAATATACCGACATCATGATTCACTCGAGTACGATCGATGTTGGGGACGTTTCGAGTGCTGTGCAAAACTGTTGTAATTACAATCTATGGGGCGAAATAGAGATAAACTTTGCAAACAGTTTGGATCCCGATGTCACTCTGATGGTGTCCCTTGGAAAGAAATGGAAGAAAACATTGTTTTCAGAATATAAGAAGATGACCATATTTCATATGCTTATACTGTACATATTAAATACTGTAGTTACATGTACAATGATTTTACGATATTGTATACGTTATCATTAATTTATGACTATGCTATTTAATACAGTATTTATTACTACATTTTATGTTTCTCTTATCAAGCGTCACATACGTATATCTACGTCTCGTTAAAGCTCTGGCATATGTTGAAATTATTAATATTTTGTTCTGTTTTTAAATTCCACAGACTTAAACCACAATGACTATGACGCCATATTGAGTTTAGTTATTCTGATCAGGATCAACAGTTTTCAGATTCTCAACAGTTTTCAGATTCTCAAAGAATTTTATTCCTGGGCAAAAAAAACCCGGGGCTTTATTTCATAATTATTATTCAGTTGCCCGAGCCCATATGTTTCCCCCTGAACCTTTCTTTCATAAACGCATTTTCACACATTTGCAAACAGAGTACACCCAGATCAGACGGCTCCTATAGGAGCTATCTAATCAGGACCTGTTCTATTTGCTTATGGAATTTGATAGATATGTTTCTTTAGTTTCTAGAATGGCTACAATGTTCCACTTTCGTATTTCATCACAGCTATTTTATTCATGAATATTCAGTAGGTATCGAAATTTGTAATACAAATACACATGATTTTCATATGTAAGAAACAAAGACATTATGCATATTTATAAGCTGATTTTTTATAATGAAATTGTAAGGATTTATTACAAGGGAGCTGTTTGCTCTGACACTAATGTAGAATCAGATCTATATCAATTCATAAGCAAGCAGAGCAGACCATGATCAGACGACTCCTATATGAGTGATCTGGTCTACTATGTTTGCAAAAGGCGTTTATTTGAAGTAAAAAGCTGAGTAAAAACAAACTTGGCATGCTTTGGTTACCATCACGCAAATTACAAATGCACAAAACAGATACAGCTGAACTTCGATACAATGTATCTCGAACTCGGATAACTCGAACTTCGGATAACTCGAACTATAAGTTCGGTCCTTCCAACACTTACAATACATAATTGTTCTTAATGTATCACTACAAATCTCTAGAAACACATGTGACTCGAACTACTGTTATCTCGAACTAATTTGTGTAGTCCCTTGGGGTTCGAGATATCGAAGTTCAACTGCATCTTAACCATTTCCTCCATAACTACACCTTTCTACGGCTCTGTAAAAGTCACCTATTGAAATCATTGTGATAAATAGAGCATTGCTCCTATAGGAGCAAATGCTCTATTTATCACAATGGTTTCAAACTACACAATTCTAAAATTTTCCTTTTCTCTAGTAAATGCTCCTTTTTGGTAGATTTATTCAAAGTGGTTGGATCTAAAATAGCCCTTGGGGGAATGGATTAATTCATCATGAACTCGTCTTACCGAACATTTTGCTACCAACACTATCGTCAGGTCCTTATTTACGACAGTCTCTTCTACTCGGATAGCCGAAACTATCGTATATTCTTGTGTACGACAGAAATTCTCGTTAAGTTTTAACATACGAGACGACTTCTAGTTGCGATTGTCGATGTTAGAACTCAGTCGTACGATCTTTAGAAAGACGAGTCTCAGAATTCTGGCTCGTACAGTAGACCATGTCTTAACCCTTTTCCTGTTCTGTATTTAGACTATATTTCAATACCTACTGCATATTCATTAACATATAGTTATAAAGAAATATGAAATGTGGAACATTGTAGACACTTTAGAAAGTACAGAAACAGATCTATCAAATTCTATTAGCAAACAGAGCAGACCCTGATCAGACGGCTCCTCTAGGAGCCGTCTGATCTGGGTCTGCTCCGTTTGCAAATGCGTGAACACACGTTTATATGAGGGAAAGGGTTAACCATTTACTCAATGAATATTCATGTAAAATGATGACGTCATGAATACTAAGTAGATTCATTTCTATAATGGTGTATGAACACAATTTTTGACAATGGCAAAACTGTCATGTTGATATTATTTCATAATCAAACAAAGCAGATCCTAATCAGACGGTTCCTACGAGAGCCGTCTGATCTAGGTATATTATGTTTGCAAACAACGTAGAAATGCGTATTTAAATTGTTGAGTAAAGGGTTAAGCGACCATTCTTTTTGAGAACAGGAGTCGTTAAAAGCAGGTGGTTGCTTAATGCAGGGCGAACAATAAATAGAAATGTCATATAGAAGCTGCATGCATTAATTTCGACCCGTATTAAGCTACCACCTGTCTTAAAGACTCAAATTCAGACAACTTTTTAATGGTCGTTTAAGACAGACTGTGCCGTATAGCACACATTATGCTAGAGGAAAGACAGTTTAACCCACTACTAACATCTAAGCAATCTTATACCACGACCATGACTATTGTTGTTCTCAGTGTCCAAATTGTTCGAAATAATGACTGAACTGTAGAAATCCGACATAAATTAGCATGCAGTTCAATGAAAACCATCTAAAGCAGGCAGGCGGTCCTTGTAACCGTTTTCAGAATAAATGAGTACTTTTCCGCTGACACACATTTTATGAATTGCACGTGACTAGGGTCAATCTTATAATTAGGCAAGTGCACGCCTTCAATCGTCCTTGATGCACAAACAGGGACCTATATTTGTGTTTCGTCTATATTTATATGTATGGATTAGTTAACGAGGAAAATATAAATAGATGCACTCTTAGCAGACGACAATTTGCAGTTTACAGGAGAAACACTCGGAAATCTTCGTCTAATTCCGACAGACCGATCAGATTAACGAGGAGTTCCGATTGCAGGAGAAAACCTAGTCTTAATCCTAAGGTTATCCTTGATTCTTCTGTTGTAAAATTGTCTTTCACTCAATCTCTTATCTACTGCATACTTAAACGTGACTATATTTTAGACAATTCGCAAAATGCACACATCTTTGATCCTTATGGGGCACCGAGTTACTCAGCGTCTCATCTGGATCCAAGATGCATGCAAATACGAGAGCGGACTCAACTGCCAGGTGAAGGTTTAATAGACGTGTGCAGAATCAAAATATAATTACATACTTGCCGTTAGGTAATTATACTGCACATTCATTAAATAATTCAATACCAAAATAGCACAATTTATAAAGTTGCAGACAAGATGATAACCAGAATAACCCATTCCTTCATATAAACACATTTTCGCACCTTTGCAAACAGAGTAGACCCAGACCAGACGGCTCTCATAGGAGCCGTCTTATCAGGGTCTGCTTTGATTGCTTATTAAGTTATAATAGGTATCGCCCTGTACATAATTCCTGTGTACATACATGTATACCATTATGATAATCAACTAATGAATATTCATATTTTCTAACATGATTATTCAACAGGGAAATGGTTAATGTTTAGATTTAGTGTTGCAGGTGTTATAATAAACACACGACAAAGTTAATGTTCAGCATTATATATATAGGCGAACATGTGATAACTGTTGCAAACAGTTTGGACCCAAATGAGACGCCGAGTGACTCGGCATCTCATCGACCCCGAAACTGTTTGACAACCTGACATCTTTGTTTTTTTTCAAAGTGATTGAGAGAGAAAGAGCGTCGATATCACATTACGCCAACAAGCATTTGCCCAACAAGCTAATGGTTAATGACATATTTTCACGTACAATGCTGCAGTTGCATAAATTTGACCCAGACAAACAGACTGTAAGTCAATATATCGTTTGTCTATTACGGAATTCTGTTAGGGCCATCGCGTTTTTTCTCTGTCTGGCTGTTTCCCTTTTCCTCGCGAACATTCATGTCAGAAATAAAACCAGAACTTATAATATCGAATCTACATGTATATCATTTCATAAGCAAACAGAGAAGACCCTAATCAAACTACAGTAAAACATCTCTATAACGGCCACTTACAAGTTACATCAAGTATTTTGTGTTAAAAGCAGATGGCTGCTTAAAGCAAGGTGAAAGTAAAACAGGACGCTCCTATAGGGGCGTTCTGTTTTACCTTCACCATGGTTTAAGCAGCCACCTGCCCTAAATACCAACTAATTAACACAATTTAGTGTCCGTTATAGAGAGGTTTTACTGTATTCCTACAGGAAACGTCTGATTTGGGTCTACAATGTACTTTGTTTGTAGAAGCATATAAATGCGTTTCCATCAGGCGAAAGGTTAAACGAAGTCTCCCCGAAATGGCCCAAAAGTGCTAGATTCCCAGTTGTATTATTTTTTCAGGCCAAGTTTGTTCAAATCCCAATAGTAAATATTCTTAACTACTAATCACCAATCCCTGCGACGTTTACCCCTTTCCCTGTTCTGTGTTATTTCAAGTTTCAATACCTACTGAATATTCATGAACTACAAAGGTATACATGTTTAATGAAATATGGAAGATGGAGCAATGTAGCCATTTTAGAAAGTAAAGAAACAGCAAACTCTAGCAAACAGAGCAGACCCTGATCAGAAGGCTCCTATAGGAGTCATCTAATCTGGGTCTACTCTGTTTGCAAATGTGCGAAACATTCGTTGCGCTGCATAATCGAATCACTTCATCGTGTCCTCTGTTATATTAGGCCCACTACACAGTTAAGTCATATTATTATAGAACAGAACAGGATATCTATTTGATTTAAGAATTACAACTCATCACCATAAATAAACAAACTATAGTAAAGGCGTTTCATAAAAACAATTTGTAATGAACGCTCATGTAAGAACTTCTATTATTTAATATATATTCATCATGTAAAGGGTTCAACAGAAGTGCTTTGCTGTGAATGTCTACTCGTCAATGTTTGTAATACTGTTCAGGCTAGCCAATACGACCACTCAATAGAAGTCTATTCTGAATTTTTAAACAAATGGTAGAGTAATGCAGGATAAATGTGAGACAGAAAACTCTTATAAGAACTTTGTGTATCACTTTTGTCCTGTATTAAACAACCGCCTGTTTTTAAATATCCTATGTTAATAAGTCTCGTGGTCGCTATAGTGAGACTCTGGTGTATTCTTATTTTCATTGTAAAGTTTCACTGGGTCTACATTGTCGGCAAAGCCACATATTTCAGCTGATTTTATTGGCGCCCGCGCGTTTAGCGCGGCGCCTATATGGGCTAACGAAATGCTCAGCTAATGGGAGGAGCAGTCATTTCTGTACCATTGACAAAATGAAAGTTACTTGTTTGAGCAATGTAAAGTGTATGTACTGGTCGATTAAGAGTGTGAATAACATATCAGAAGTAATGAAATAAAAATAAGCATTTGTTTGTTATTATTGCATTAAAAGAAATGAATGCATCATTGATACTAAAAAGCTGATCCTTTCGAATTTCCGGTGCAATAGGCTTGCCCCAAGGTCTTGTAAAGTATTACACTCTTTTCAGTAAATGCACAGTCCAGTGTGCAGTTTTGGGTTGAATGCGGATTAATTAAAAGTTTAGGTATAACGCCCAATTAAGGGTAAAAATCCTATACATTACGGTGTATAAATGAATGTTTTAGTTGATTATCGACTTGAAACCAGTGACTAGGTCAGAAAGGCTGAGTCTATTGCACCGTAATACGGTGACGCTGAAGTTCGTCTATTGGAACGTATGCACATAATAATCACATAATCATGGAAACCACACGCACTTCAAGAATTTTTCCGCCCAATATTTCCAGAATGTCTATTTATTAAAATTTAAAGAAACCCAGCTATATGTTAAGACGTTCTTTTAGTTTTGAAGTAGTGATTAATTAAAGTTATGTACGTTATTGTATAAAATGTGAAAAATGGAGCACATTGGGACCATAATTGGAGATATCTTAATGTCGTGTAATTAGAATTCGACCTTGCTAAATGCCACGCATGGCATTTTAAACCATTTTATTTAAGACTTTCTTTTAGTTTTTAAGTATTGATTAATTAAATTTAAGTGCGTTATTGTATAAAATATATATGAAAAATGGAGCACATTGGGACCATAATTGGAGATATCTTAAAGTCGTGGAATTAGAATTCGACTTGCTTAGTGCCACGTGTGGCATTTTAAACCATTTTCTTTTTCACAGTTAAACTCCAGATTTGTTGCAAATAGGTTTGTTATATTACGCTTATCTTATCAGAGTTTATTAATATATGAATGAGATTTTACAATTAAAATGATACTATTCTTTTCTAAGATTTAATAATGATTGATCCATCTATAATCAATTAAAATGATTTATAAAAACGTGCTAATTATCTATCAAACTACAATTTAAACTATTTCGGTATTTGATTCATTTCTTGAATTCACAGTATTGAAAAGCTTTGGACAAACTCCTTATTTAGTTGTTTTAAGTATAATCATTTTATTGTTTGATAGGGTGTCTGAAATCATACTTCTGTCTGTAGTAATTCCAAGAGCAATATGCTGAACTAAACCTTTGAATGATTGCATGATTATATTAAAATAATGCCAACCAGTGTATATTTTCATGTAAAACAATCATTTGTCTTCATTTATGTTTACACTATTTCAATAGCAGACAAGTTATATCTTCATTAAAAGGGTTAGTGCAGCATATAAGTATCATGATCACTCATATTCTAAGCATTTTTGTTTCACAATATAGATTTTAACAAAACCAGCATGGCTGTTCTTTATAATGGCGCCCTTTGATGTTTTCATCAATGCTTTTCTTGTATTATACATGTACTCCCGCTATACGAAAACCAAACTTTAACCATAAACTCCATAAACACGCCTTTAAACGGCGGATCAAGAGCTGAGCAGACGGCTCTTGTAGCAGACGGCTGACCAGGCGCTGCTGTTTGCCAAGGGAATACTATAGATACGTTGCCATGACCAACATTTCCTGTGTACATTTACCATGACGAAACTAATCTAATTAATATTCACGATAACATTAGTGCTTGTACAGACGCTTAACCCTTTCGCTGCCATACTCTGTCGTCTGCTAACTTTGTCGTCTGCTACAAATTTTCATTAGTTTGATTTTCTTCATTTTTGTTTCAAAAACATAGTAACAGTAACAAACAGTTTGGATCCTGATGAGACGCCGAGTTACTCGGCGTCTCATCTGGATGGATCCAAACTGTTTGCATAGGTAATCACAGATCCGGCATTGGCAGCGAAAGGTTTAAGTAAGTTAACCCTTTCCCTCATATAAACGTGCTTTTACGCATTTCTGAAGAGAATAGACCCAGATCAGACGGCTCCCATAGGAGCCGTCTGATCTGGGTCTGCTCTGTTTGCTTATGAAATGATGACAGACCCGACCTTACAGTTTCTACATATAACTAAACCCTGTCTACAAATGCCATCATAAAAATGCAACTGATAAGCATTTATGATGTCATTATTTCTAACATGAATACTGAATAGGGAAAGGTTAATAAATAACTTTCAATCTCTATTTAAGAAAAAATCTGCTCTGTCTCACCATGGTTACATAACAACGTATATCCCTAGTAAAACTTACAGAACATCACACTATTTAAACCATATCATTCAATACAGAAGTATAAGAGACTATTGAACCATCTATGTAACACAAATTTACCATTATACCTTTTATACGTAATTATTACACCGATGTATTTACACAAACTAAAATACACGCTGCTTCCATTAATTTGGCAAACAGAACACCCTTGAAAGACTATTTGTGTTTACTTTAAAAGAGGATGAAGTGTATTTAAATTCGGCACAATGAAAAGTTAAAAACGACTAAACAAGCCAATTTACAAAATTGATGTAATAGACCAAGTATTACCTCAAATCAGATTTTGGAATGTTTAACGGGAACATTATGAAATTAAAGACATATAAATTATGAAAACACAATAGCATTATATACAATAAAACATAATTAAAAAGTAATAATTGGGTCTGATTATAGCGATTATAAATTTTCATGTAAGATATAATGACGTCAGCCACGTCATACGTATTAATTAGATTAATTTGCTAGAATAGCACATGGACACGTGAGTTTTTCGCCAGTGCAGAATCTATATCATATCATCAGCAAGCAGAGCTGACCCTGATCTGACGGATCCTATAGGAACCGTCTGATCTGGGTCTACTCAGTTTTTGCAAATGCTTGAAAAGGCGTTTATATGGAGGAAAGGGCTAAACCAGTGTTATTCGCAGTCCCATTCTGAGTACAATTTTAACTCTTAGCGTGCTGTAAAATGATGTCGGCACAACCCTTTCGCTGCCAAAGTTTGCTGTTTTGGTAGTGGCTGCGTCTTGTAAGTGGCTTTACCTGCTCGACTTGACTACTTTTCCATTTATAAGCACAGTAGTGTTGTTTGTGCAGTGTGGCGGCCGTGAAACGTCTCCCCGTACATGCAATCAATATTGTTTTTCTTCCTCTTGCAGGAATTGTTCTACATTCAATGCGTTTCCTCATAGTGTTTTGGTAGTGGTTGCGTCTTGTATGTGGCTTTGTCTGCTTGACTTTACTACTTTTCCATTTGTCGTCTGCTAAAATTTTCCATTTTTGTTTTTCTTCAGTTTGATTTAAGAAATAGTCACAGTAATAAACAATTTGGGTTACTCTGCGTCTCATCTGGATCCAAACTGTTTGCATGGGCAATCACAGATGCGACATTGGCAGCGAAAGAGTTAAATACCGATCTATTCCAAGTTTAACCCATTACCTCATAGTCTATTTTTAGGTACGACCACTTTGAATAATTATACCGAAAAGGAGCATAAACTAGAGAAAAGGAACATTTTAGAATTTTGTAGTTTGAAACCATTGTGACAAATAGAGCATTTGCTCCTATAGGAGCAAATGCTCTATTTGTCACAATGGTTTCACAAAGTGACTTTTACAGAGTTGTCATAAGCCGTCAATATGAGGGAATGGTTTAAACATATTTTATTCCCAAATATATGGAACGCCATTCTGCCAAAATCTATAATGATTAGTTTAGAAATGACAGCCAAAAAAAGAAAGTATGACGGACAGACAGACAGACAGACGGACGGACGGACGGACAGACGACGGGAAAGTGATCCCTAAGTGACATACTGCCTCTCGGCAGGTGACACAAAAAATAAGAACAAACACGAACTCAAAACTTAAAGTGTGCCAAGATGATTACTGATTTTAATTGTGACATATACTCATTCACAGTGAAAACTAATCCAAAAGCCACCCTTTAGACTGCTAAGAAGCGACTTGACTTGAATTTGAAAACAGCTTAGAACTAGACGAGTCTCCGAGCACCTCGGCGTCTCATAAGGATCTAACCCGTGTGTCACTCGCTTAACCCTTTCTCTGTTCTATGTTTATTTCAAATTTCAATACCTACTGAATATTTATGAACAAAATAGTTACTGCTTAAGCCGGTGCTAGGGGGCGTGAGTAGTGTTACATTTTTAATTACTACTCATGAACAGACTCAATAAAACCGAGTCTGCAATTTTTTCTTTTTTACATGTCTTCTTTTGCTTTCGAAGGATCACCCATTTTCAGAATATTGAAATATGTAAGGGGGAACATTGTAGCTATTTTGGAAAGTAAAGAAAAATGTCTATTAGACTCCATTAGCAAACAGAGCAGACCCTGATCAGACGGCTCCTATAGGAGCCGTCTGATCTGGGTCTACTCTGTTTGCAAATGCGTGAAAACACGTATCTACGAGGGAAAAGGTTATTAGTTTCTCAACAGTTAGATTGGAGTGAATAAAGATACTGTAATGTTTGAACATATGTTTTAACCCTTTGCTCCATAAATACGCCTATGTCTTTACAAACATAGTAGACTAAGATCAGACGACTCCTGTAGGTACTGTCTGATCAGGATCTGCTCTACTTGCTTAGGATATAATATAAATTATATAGGATTAGACAGTTTCTGCTGTCAAACAGCTTGGATTATGATGAGAGACCGAGTTACTCGGCGTCTCATTTGGGCCCAAGTTGATTTGAAATGTATGGCGGGTCATGCTTAGCAGGTGAAAGGTTAAACCATTTTGTTTCGGTTAGTAGGTCTAGGTCTATTACACATGTGATATGAATGCACATGATGAACTTTATTTTTTACCGAAATAGATAAATGAATGAATAAAAAATAGAACAAACACGAACGCAAAAGTAAAGTATGCTAAAGTGATTGGTGATATTAATTTTGACATATATTCATTCACATTGAAAATAAACTACAGTAAAACCTCTCTATACCGACCACTAAATTACTTCAAGTATTTTGTGTTAAAGGCAGGTGGATGCTTAAAGCAAGGTGGAAGTAAAACAGAACGCTCTGTTTAACTTTCACCTTGCTTTAAGCAACCGCCTGCCCTAAATACCAACTAATTAATACACTTTAGTGGCCGTTATAGAGAGGTTTTACTGTATACAACTTTAGCCTGCTATGAGCAGCATGACTTGAAGTTGTAGACAATGTACGTCGGCGTCTCATCAGGATCCAAGCTGTATGTCACTCGATTGATAGTTTCTCAAAGTTTAAGCTAAGTGAAATTGCCGTAATGTTTGAACATCTGTTTTAACAATTTACTCCATAAATACGTGTTTTTCTTTGCCTTTGCAAACAGAGTAGACCAATATCAGACGACTCTTGGAATTGTCTGATCAGGATCTGCTCTATTTGTTTATGATATAATACAGATATGATCAGACAGTTTCTGCCATTGACACATTTTCACGTGTCCATGTCCTATCATAAAAATAGTCTAATTAATATTCATGATGTCATCATTGCTGACATGAATATTCATACAGTAAAGATTTAAAGTAGTATACGGGTTCAGATTTAAGTAAGACACCCTGTAGACAAAATGTATTGGGCACATAGGCAATATTTTTAAAGAGAGTATTCGCTGGTGCATCTTTACCCGCTAAGAGTGAAATACCTAGCATTGGCAAACAGCTTGGATCCAGATGAGACGGTGAGTACCTCGGTGTCTTATCGGGGAGCCACGCTGTTTGACACTCGGTCAATAATTTCTAAAAAGAATTGTAAACAGATTCAGCAGACATTATTAGAGTTAACTATGTCACTCACAATGACGAATTTGAGATTACTGTTAAAACAGTTTGGATCTATATAAGTCCAGACAAGATGCGCAAATTTAAACATTTTCAAAAATATCTCCTTTATTTCTCCACTAAACCCGATACTGTGACCACTCTTTAGAATCGTCTCGAAGAGACTATTCTAAAGAGTGGTCACAGTATAGGGTTTGATGGAGAAATGACGATTTTAGTACATTGTACTTGGATACGCGCATTTATCTGTGGCCATTGACCGTCACCTAGATGGGACACTGAGTCATCAAGCGTTTCACCTGGATTCAAGCTGTCTGTTACGATTACTTTTTGAAACAAATAAGGAGAAAACTTAAAAATTGAAGCAAATGACAAAATAAGCAGACAACTATAAGTATAACAGGGTAATCCATTTAAATTTGAGACACGCATGGCCTGGTTTTTGCAAAAAGTGTAGACCCAGATCATAGGGCTACTGGAGGAATTGTCTGACCAGGATCTGCACTGTTTGTACAAAAATGTCAAAATTTCAAAATTCTCTAGCGAGTTTGACCCTTTCATACTCAGTGTTCTATATAGTCAAAACACTGATAGGTATTCAACGTTTGAATGGGTTAACAAAATTAATGAGGACTAGTCAGTCGAGTTAAGATTTATAACTATATACATATATAGGCCAGTTTACTTTAAAGTCAGCGTAACACGTGCAATAAATGACCTACATTCAATATTACTGCACCGACTATAATTAGCCTACTTAAAAACCAATACACTCCCACGAGACTACATATGGGGCATAGGCAAACATTGTAGACCAATATCAGGGGATCCTTGAAGAAATCCTCTAATCAGGATATACACTGTTCACTATACCAATCATTGTAAACGCTTCTCACCCGCATATGTTTCCTTTGCAGGAATCCCCCCTCGTGTAAAATGAATGGGTCCCAAATTTCCTTTTGGTCGAGTTTACTGTAATTAATACGGGGGTAAAAAAGTTAACTGTCTAAATAATAGGTTATAATCATAGGGCCAGATAAGATGTGTAAATTTAAACATTTTAAAGAGTAGCTCCTTTATTTCCCCACCAAACCATATACTGTGGCCACTCTTTAGAATCGTCTCGAAGAGACGATTCTAAAGAGTGGCCACAGTATAGGGTTTGGTGGAGATATGACGATTTTAGTATCTGGGCACTTTGGTTTATAAGGAGTTAATGATGCAAACAAGTTTAGTTTTCGCAGGTAATTGTGTGAGTATAGTACAACCTGTCTTAAGCGGCCATTAAAACTAGGTCTAAATCTGAGCCTTTAAGACAGACTTTAGCTTAATGCATGTCAAAAGTAACACAGAAAGCTCCTATTCGTCACTTTTTTGCCCTGCTTTAAGCAACCATCTGCTTTTAAAGACTCCTGTGTTCAATAAAAGAGAGTTCGCTTCAGATAGGGTCTATTGCACATGCATATCTCAACTCCAAATGATATGTCGTGTTTAGTTCATTTTGAGGACAGTTAACAAAGACTTGCAAGACAATGCTAGTATGTCAAAATCTAGAATTTTTTAACCAGAGAGCATAAAGTATATCGATCGATCAGGGGTTTCATTTAAACATGTATATGAACAGTGGCCATGGGTTTTGAACTGTTTCGAATAATTATATGTTGAAACATTATTATTAATGTGGGCCTACCTTGTGCCAAACTAATGTGAGAAACAAGAGGGAGAAAGAAACATAAGTACATTGTACAGAGAGAGAGAGAGAGAGAGACAGATACAGAGACAGAGACAGAGACAGAGACAGAGAGAGAGACAGAGAGAGAGAGAGACAGAGAGAGAGACAGAGAGACAGAGAGACAGAGAGACAGAGAGAGACAGAGAGAGAGAGAGATCCAGAGAGAGAGAGAGAGACACACACACAGAGATAGAGATAGATAGATAGATAGATATATATATATAGAGAGAGAGAGAGAGAAAGAGAGAGAGAGAGACATACAGACAGACAGACTTACAGACAGACAGAGAGACATACACAGAGAGAGAGAGAGAGAGAGAGAGAGAGAGAGACAGACAGACAAACAGACACAGAGAGACACAGAGACACAGAGAGACAGAGACAGACAGGGACGGACAGAAAAACAGACAGACAGACAGAGGCAGAAGACAGACAGAGAGAGAGACACAGAGAGAGACAGAGACAGAGAGACAGAGAGACAGAGACAGAGACAGAGAGACAGAGAGAGGGTATACCGGTAATTTGTGAGAGGATTTTGAATGACAATATTGCAGACCCTGATGAGAGGGCACTTTGGTCTGGGTCTATTTCGTTTGAAAATGGCGGTCCAGTCGTTTCTCGCAATCAAAGAGTTAAACTTCGAGCTGTTTCAATAATTATTTCTTTCAATTCGTTTTTAATTTTGAGATACTACCAACCGGGTGAAAAGGGGCATCGAACTTTTTTTTTATTATACCTCGACACGCTGGATAAGGGTTAACTAATGTTCATAAATGGACGGAGACAAACACATCAGACAAAATAAATATTGCAGAACACTCTCAAAATGATAATTGGATTGGTTCGTTATAGTGAATGTATATACAAGGACGGGTTCACCAGCAACGGTTAACCTCCTACTCCATAAATACGCCTTTCTATGACTTTGCAAACAGAGTAGACCCAGGTCAGACGGCTCCTGTAGGAACCTTCTGATCAGGATCTGCTCTGTTTGCATATTATATACTATGGATATGGTTCTGCAATTTCAGCCATGGCAAAAATCTATGTGCCCATGTGCTGTCATACCATGCTTTATGACATTATTGTTTATTACATTTGATTTTCAGAAGATCAGTGCATATCCAGATTCCAGAGGAGCCATCTGCTCGGGGTCTGCACTCTTTGCCGTTCAAAACGCGTATACCCTTTCATACGGAATGGACTCTATTGCTAGATACTGATGAACCAAGAGATGATGAGAGAGAGAGATAGAGAGAGAAAAAGGTGGGTGGGTAGAGGGAAGGAGAGAGAGAGAGAGAGAGAGAGAGAGAAAGGTGGGTGGGTGGGTGGGTAGAGGGAAGGAGAGAGAGTGGCAGGAGTGGTAGAGACAGAGGTGGTAAAGAGTGAATGAGTAGAGAGAGGGAGAGTGGTGTGTCAGAGAGATGGGAGAGACAGAGGTGGTAGAGAGTGTATGAGTAGAGAGAGGGAGAGTGGTGTGTCAGAGAGAGACAGAGGCCCATGAGTACCTGTATCAATTTCTTGTTCATTTCAGTATTGAGACTGGTTGAACAACTGAGCCATCTTCAATATTGGACTGGAGGCAGAAAGCCTGTATAAGTCCAGAGAAGATGGCTCCTTGGACCCAGCCTTTGCTCCACGACAAGCCTTCTCCTGCCAAATATATGGGTAGATTCTCCGTTGGTGTGATCAGGATTTCCTGGCGCTCCACATAGTCTACATAGTCCAAAGATGTAAGTGCACATTGCGAAAATGGCTCCTTATGCCAAGCTTGTACCTTTCCGCACTCAAATTCTGATTTAATTTCGGGATGAACCTGAGCAATTTGTTCCACGGCTTCTTTTATGGCTATAGTATCTTCTTTCTCACCCAATGCACGTGCATTATCACCCCAGGCATAGACCATTATAATTCCGCGCTGACTGCCAGATTTCTTCAAAGACTCCGAGGTACAATAATGAATTTGTCCGATTGGCAGAGTAGTTATAGAAAATCCTCCCCCACAAAGATCATTCTCCCAAAACCGGCTTCGGCACAGGAGAAGTATCTTTGTTGAATGATATGAACGAATACGTTCAAGGGCTTGCTTCTTAGCCTCTGGTAGAGGTAAGTCTAGCTGTTTTAAGACTGGTAAAGGAGCTGTCAGAATAAGTGCATCCGCCTCATACATACTAGATTTACCAGTGACCCTGTTTCTGCAAAACACCCTTACAAGATTCGTTCCTCGCAAACCTTTGATGAATTCAACATTTTGTACCACTGCATCATATATTATATTGTTCTGAAGTTCTACATCCTTGTTCCAACCATTTTCATTTCTGGACAAGAAAGACTTTGGCAGGGTGTCCATCCCTTCCACCAGGCCATACAGAGGTTGGTCCAACGAATTTTCTACTGCCTTGCGAAGGAAACCAGCTATTTCTCTATCAAGTATAGGAGTAGAGGTGGACGCCTGAAAGTTATACGATAATCAGTCTACACTATATCTATACACATAGATTTTGTCTTCCTTAACCCTTTCCCTCCTATAAACGCCTTTATGCGCACTTGCAAACAGAGTAGACCAAGATCAGACGGCTCCCGTCTGATCAGGGTCTGCTCTGTTTGCAAATGGAATTGATATATCTGTTTCTTTAGTTCCTAAAATGGCGTCAATGCTCCACCGTACTTATTTCATTTTAATTATTTTGTCCATGGATATTTAGTAGGTATTGGAAATTGGACTAATCATAGAACAGGAAAAGGGATTAACATGAAGTAGTACTGAATTTGGAGAATTGTCACCAACTCATGACTATCTCATACATTATATTTACTTTAGTTATGATTATTTTCTGATTGTTTCTTCTGCTTGTATTATATCATTTATTTTTCGAGTCCTCTAGCAGCAAAATAATTGGTTTTGGAATTTGTTTATTTTCGATGTAAGCCAATACGTAATGACAACATACTTTCAGTTTTATACAGACAAAGATAAGCCCCCAGCTTACCTTGTATGCCTTAATGGCTGTCTCGGACCAGGGTCTCATTTTTTCCTGCTGTTCTTCTTGACCGGAGTCACTGCGCAAGAAATTGTCAACTGTCCAACTGCTCCATTTTCGTACCCATGCCTGCCATTCATGTTCGGAGGACTCCGGGGTCAATTCTGTCATCACTGGTTCAAAGGTCCTTTTGTAAAGGTCAACTGTAGCAAAATAGTTGATACACGGGTAATCAAATATTTAATAAAGGTATGACTGAGTGAAACTGGAATTGTTTTACACATAATGTTTGTTTGTATAGTTAGGCCCTAATTGCCTGTTGTGAAAACGTAATCATCTCATAAAAAAGAAATGACAACACATTATTGAAACCATTTGAACGTGGATTTTCCGTCATTAATCTCAGTAGAAGCCATTAAAGTACTCTGAATGACAATCTGATCCATGCCTCAATCTGTAAATAATAAATGACAAACAGAGGGTTCTGATCTTGGTCTTCAATATTAGCAAATATCAGGTAGCCTTTAATCATTTCCCTATTGCATGTACATGTAAGAAATAATGATATCATGACTATTTATTAGCTGAATTTCTATAATGGCAGGTACACACAGAATATTTTGGTGTTGGTAGTGTATAGTCAGATCTACTGCTACTATTATTATCCCATTACCTCATAGGCTATTTTTAGATCCAACCACTTTGAATAATTCTACCGAAAAGGAGCATTAACTAGAGAAAAGGAAAATGTTAGAATTTTGTAATTTGAAACCATTGTGATAAATAGAGCATTTGCCCCTATAGGAGCAAATGCTCTAATTATCACAATGGTTTCAACTGGTGACTTTTGCAGAGGCGTCAAAAGGCGTCAATATGAGGGAATGGGTTATTAATAAAGCAAATCCGCCTGAGCTTGGTCTACTCTTTTTGCGCAGCCATAAAAAGGGTTAAGCTATCATGTATAAAAAAAGCATAAATAATTCGGCGTTTGACACGACCATGCACTTATTCGACTCTGCAAATAACTTTTTAACAGTAATCTGTACACAAATAATGCATTTATTTCAAATATTATACAATTATCAAAATAATACGGTTTGGACCATTTTGTGAAGATTTTCTTGAAGAACGCAGTCGTGAATCTATAATAACGGTTTACGTCGCCTGTCGAAATACTTTGGGGAACGGTTTACGTCGCCTGTCGAAATACTTTGGGGAACGGTTTACGTCGCCTGTCGAAATACTTTGGGGAACGGTTTACGTCGCCTGTCGAAATACTTTGGGGAACGGTTTACGTCGCCTGTCGAAATACTTTGGGGAACGGTTTACGTCGACTGTCGAAATACTTTGGGGAACGGTTTACGTCGCCTGTCGAAATACTTTGGGGGAACGTATACATCGCCTGTCGAAATACTTTGGGGAACGTATACGTCGCCTGTCGAAATACCTTGCCTGTCGAAATACTTTGGGGATCGTCGAGTAACTCCGATTTATATGGACATAAAACGCACACGAATTCTATATAACGGTCTGCGTCGCAAATTGAAAAAAACGTCCGGGAACCAAACGCAACATCGCCGAGAAGCTAAAGATGAGAATTTAAGAAACCAACACATACCATGAGCGATTATATACACAAACTTGAAGATATGGTGTAAATAACACGAATGCATCAGTAAATTTCTACATCTATAAGATAACACAGATATAAGGAAATAGCGCATTTTAAACCTTTTATTGGGCAGTATTCTGCTTTTAATATGGAAATATACGCACACACAGTCGCCAGTTAAAAAGTAAGTATGTGTAAGTTATTTCCATACCCTACTGCTTTCATTAGACAATTAGACTTCTAATACGCGCCACTTAAAGAAACAATGCCCTTAACCCATTTCCTCATATTGACGATTTTTGACGACTCTGTAAACGTCACTTTGTGAAACCAATGTGATATATAGAGCATTTGCTCCTATTGGAGCAAATGCTCTATTTATCACAATGGTTTCAAACTACAAAATTCTAAAACAATCCTTTTCTCTAGTTAATGCTACTTTTCGGTAGATTTATTCAAAGAGGTTGTATCTAAAAATAGCCTATGAGGTAATGGGTTAAACTGGTAATATGACCGATTCAAGTGATGTAATATGAGATACTGAATGGCGAACACCATTCTTATCAACACGAATGTTTACTTACCAATTCCATTTACATTATGTCCCTGTGGCAGATTTGCATCCCAGCCTGGCCACAATTTGTCACAATACTCGCGATTCTTAAGTTGCCACTCTGAAAAGAAAAGAAAAGGCTAAATTTTATTGCTTCAAGCTAACGACGTTCACCAGTCCTTTCAACTCATCTGCAACTGTGTATTATTGTCAATCAATAACGTTAAGAACACATATGCTCACATGCATTTACTTCACATCCACCTTTTCTTGGAATATTTACCAGAATGGTAGAATCTGAGAACTTGTATGAAAATTATATTCTCTTAAGCCTGAAGCGCAGAAATGGTCTTACCTGATTTTCTGATCTTGTTTCCATACATGTGCATGTAAGTATTTGGGTTTGAGTTTTCTATCACCTCAGTGCGGAGCCCGAATAAACTGATATAGTGGGCTACTAGGAAATGCTGCTGTGGAAACTGCATTGCACCCGCTGCAATAAAGCAAGTGACGCAAGAGTTTAACCATTTTCTCGCTAACAGCTACTTTAGCCGCATTTGCAAACAGCTTGGACAAGGATCCAAGCTGTTTGAAACTTGAACGGTAGATTCTCAAACGCGAGAGTATTAGTTGACGAAGTAGCTGAAGGAAATTTCTCAGTTGTCAGTGAGTTATGCCTACCCATACAAAACGACTTGCTCTGGGCAAATCTTTATCTGTAAATACCAGGAACACCTTTTAACCCATTCCCGCATATAGACGCCTTTTGACGCTTCTGTAAAAGGCACTTTGTGAAACCATTGTGATAAATAGAGCATTTGCTCCACAGGAGCAAATGCTCTATTCATCACAATGGTTTCAAAACTACACAATTCTGAAAATTTCCTTTTCTCTAGTTAATGCTCCTTTTTGGTAGATTTGTTCAAGGAGGCTGGATCTAAAAATAGCCTAAATGGGAATGGGTTAAAAGATTATTAAAATGTTACTATGTATACTGCAATGTACATGCACATTGAACCGTTTGGCATGAAGTTGACTTAACGCATTAGTGTACATACAAACAAGATGAACCCTTTTGATTTAAAATATTTGGCCATTAATTTACTGACCACAAATGACATTATTGGCCAATGTCTAACTCCTGAAAGAAACAAAATCATTGCTTTAAATGTATTAAACACGATACAGCCTTACTTCTTTGGTATCATTGGCCAACCATTCGCTTTACAAGTACATGTACATGTATTTACCAAAACTGCAACCTTTCGACATACGTATGGTCAACCTTTTTCCACACTACCCAGAGGCCAATGTATGATGCGTAAACTAAAACATTTCCAAGCATGTCGAACTCTTCAACGGGCAACAGGAAATATATCTAAAGCTACATGTAGTCTAAAGAACAGATCCTTCTACATCAAACCCTGTTATGGCCAATCTTAAGATTGGTCTCGTCGAGACGATACTAAAGAGTAGTCACAACGAAGGGTTTTGTGGAGAAATAACGATTTTAGTATTTGAATTCGTACCTCTATATATTGCTCTGCATTTTCCTTTGCTTTACTAACATTAAAACATAGGGTAATTATTTCACGTTCAACCAATGGTCTATAATATTTCTGTCAGTATTTATGAATATAAGGTAATCTTTCTTATTCACAGTTATTGACAGGAATTTAAGGCAATACACTAAATAATATACACCATTAAGTATAAATATACGTATTCTATTTAAGAGAGCTCATACGTGGCATATGTCTACATTATACAAACAATACACAACCGTTGACATGAAATCAATGGCTGGCATAGTGCCTTAAATATATTCATCATGAAGACGGTCCTATGATGAGTGTGAGGGATATTTGTAGGCAGGGCTGTTTGTTTTTGTACATGGAATTGTGCAAGTACAGCATGTTTGAATTACCTTCACAGTGTACACCATCTTCGAAGCGGTGGGTCCGTACTCTGCCCCCAACGCGATCGCTGGCCTCTAGAATTACAACCTTAAAACAATAATTGGAGAGTTTCTATGGTTACTTTACAAAGAATTTTTATAAAATTGCCAGGATCTAAATGTATATTTTTTAATCACTAATCACTCTATACGTGGTTAAGATGTCATAAATGCTTTCAATTCAGTTGGTCAACTTATAAAAGTAGAATGTTGCCAAATTTGTCATCAGTCGAGCAATGTGTATATAGTGATCAAACTTTTACGAATTAAGTGACAGTCATTTCATTTGGCAATCTGAACATGTGAGTATTTGACGTAATTGTTGTCCATCTGATCTGAAATGAGTGCAGAACAAAATCCACTGTCGGAACAGCTGAATATGACCATGCTTCTTTTGTTGGTTTCGTTTGCAAGGTCAGTACATCTGGGTCCATGCTTATAAAACTTATAGTTGAGTCTGAGTTCGTTATCAAGTTTTTGATTGCTCAGATTTGAGCCTTTGGCTCAAATCTGACCAATCAAAAGATTGATAACTCAAATCTGACCAATCAAAAGCTTGAGAACGAACTCAGACTCACCTAAAAGCTTTATAAGCATGGACCCTGGTCTATTTTGTTTGTAGTATTCCCTGGGGCAGCATATTTGGTCTAATGTGTTTGTTGTATTCCCTAGGGCAGTCTATTTGGGTTCTTTTGTTTGTTGTACTCTCAAGTGCAGTTTCTCGGGTCAATTTAGTTACTTGTATTCCCCAGGACAGTGTATTTGGTATCTGTTTTTGTTGTTTTCCCACGGGTAGTACATATGTTCCTATAGCCGTACATTTGGTCTCTGTTGTTTGTTGCATTCCTAAGGGAAGTGGTTTTGGTATCTGTTGTTTGTTCTATAGCAGAAAATGTCGTCTCTTTTGCTTGTTATATTCATAAGGGCAGTATATTTAGTCTGTTGTGTGTCCAAGGACAGTATATTCATCCAGCATGTGATATATAGGATATGTGGTTCATTAACGGCTTCTAATGAGTCTCCATGTGATTCAGTAGAATAAAAACAATCTGTTTTATTACTTAAAACCAACGCCTACTATCAGAGAACGGTCAGCCCCGTCTAGGGGATGGGGGAAGGAGGGGGGGGGGGGGCGGGCCTGATCATATTTTTTTGAGGGGCTTATGAGATAATATTGTTGGCCACGTGTAATTGTATTGGGTGGTGGTAAATTAAAATGGTCTATATATTTTACTGTGTAAACCTTAGATCATTCTAAAACTGATTGAAAGGGGTGGCACAGAACCCTTATTCCCTATACTACTCGGACAAATTCTGTTATTTTGATTGTGATACCTTCCTATGTCATACAATGCTATAGCTTAATGACCATAATGGAAATAAGAGTACCTATTACTCTTTTTGTATCATCCTTGGCATATAATTTTGATTGACATGGCTGTTTTTAATCATACATATTGTTGTTTGTTTATTATGTATGTTTTTAATAACAAAATGACATGTTTATGTTGAAATAAATATATCTAGCTATCTGTCCAGTTTGGTTGTTGTTTTCTCAAGGGCGGTATAGTTGGTCTCTTTCATTTGTTGTATTCCCAAGTGCAGTGTATTTGGTCTCTTGTATTTGTAGTGCTTCCAAGGGCAGTATGTCTGGCCTCTGTGGATTTGTGTCATGTCAATGGCTTGGTGAAATGCACTGTTTCTGACAACAAACTTCTCTTAAGCAAATGACAGTTCTATTCTACTTTCCATTAACCCACCATATTACATGTCGCTGTGTTATTTGCGACACAAACAGTCCACACTAGCAGTACCCCTACTAACCTTGTGTCCAACCTGAGCCAGCTCATATGCGGCAGTCAAACCAGCCATTCCTGCACCAACAACGATTATGTTCTTGACCTTTCCAGCAGGCACTGTGGACCTGTATAATGTCTCCTTGTTTGGAAGGTTGTTGTATTTTGCGAATGCATAGCACAGACCCCCGTCAGTGATCCAAGACAGACATTCTGCATAGTTGCGGTCTTGCTGAATGCAAGTTATTCTTTTCTGAAATTACAATGCATTAACCCTTTCCCTAAGAAATAATTATATATATTGAATATTTATTAGATTAATATCGAGGGCTTGGTGCAAAACTATTGTAACTCCTTCACAAAGTGAAGGAGTTACAATAGTTTTGCACCAAGCCCTCGATATTATTGTTCATGAACACAGGCTGTTTTGTCATGGTATAAACTATACATGTTTATAATTAAAATATTCTACCTCACAACAATTAAGTCGTATTATAAATTTTATTGTTTCATCTCTTTCGTGTATAACTTTTTGAAGAAGCATCAATTATTTACAATTTCTAATAAGATACAGTTTGGGATCCTGATCTGCTGCCGCTTGACTGTAGCAGGTTCTGAAATGTTTCAAACTGGTGTCAGTCAATTCAAGACTGCACACTGTGACCTAGTCATATGTTCATTGTGTCAAAACAGCGACCACGGCCTTTAACCCATTCCCTCATAGGCTATTTTAAATACATCCTCTTTGAATAAATCTACCGAAAAGGAGCATTAACTAGAGAAAAGGAAACTCTTTAGAATTTTGTAGTTTGGAACCATTGTAATAAATAGAGCATTTGTTCCTATAGGAGCAAATGCTCTATTTATCACCATGGTTTCACAAAATGACTTTTACGAAGTCGTCAAAGGTCGTCAATATGAGGGACTGGGTTAAAGGAGATGGTAGCTTAATTCTGTACGAAGGTTATGCAGAAAGCTCCTCTGTGCGCTTTCCGCATTACTCTCGTCCTTCATTTACCATTTACTCCACACATACCCCTTTCTACGGCTTTGCAAACAGAGAAGACCCAAATCAGACGGCTCCTGCAGGAGCCGTCTAATCAGGGTCTGTTTTGTTTGCTTATGATGTAATATAGATATGATTTTACACTTTCGGTCATGGCCTAAGGTTCCTGTAGCTATGTGGCTGTAGCTATGTGCGTTTATAACAATTACTCTAGTTAATATTCATGATGTCGTTATTTCTTACATGAACATTGAGTAAAGGGTACAGATTCCACATGTTCTTATATACCCAATCTATAGCCATTAACCCTATCGGCGCCAAATTTCTAATTGTCGTCTGCAGTCCACTTTTCTTAAGTCATTTGGTAAAATAAGGAAATGAGATGAATAAATGCAAATTTCAAAGGAATAAAGCACGGGTACGACAAAAAGTGAAGTCCCTGATCAGACGTCGCCTTAAAAAGGTGGTGTCTGATTTGGGACTGCACTATTTGTCGTAGTGCATTAATGCGACTGCGGCTTTGAAAGGGTTAAATATGGCCGATAGAGGCATGGTCTACTGTATACTCGACTGTGTGTAAAATGATATGTATGATAGGTCAAGGGAAGTAATCGTGGTCCTTAATGCAGAATGTTATTGTCTCCCTTGTTTATTACACGTGTATTATAACAGTAGAGCTTGTCCCAAGTCGCCATTCATTTATAACATAGGATACTTAAAAAGCAGGTGGTTGCTTAATGCAGGGCTAAAGTAATGCAGAGGTATTCTACAGGAACCATCTGATATGGGTCCACTTTGTTTGCAAAGGCATAGAAATACGTATTTATGGAATAAATGGGGAACAGGCGGTAGATAAAGTAATACATAAAACTCCTATAGGGACTTTCTACATTATTTTTTTCCTACATTATGCAACCATCAGCTTTGAAAGATAAATATGTTAACCCTTTACTCCATAAATACGCATTTCTACGCCTTTTGCAAACAGAGTAGACCCCGATCAGACGGCTTCTATAGACAGCTCCTATTGTAACTACATGTATTTACATGTATGTATGTACGTGGATGAGACTTAAATAAATAAATATTTAGAAATCAAACATTTTCTATTTGTTTGCAGAGGTGCGTTTACTTACAATGTTCAGTAAAACCTCTCTTAACCGGAATTCTAGTTGAGAAGAATTTAGATATTTTAGGCAGGTGACTGCTTAATGTAGGGTGAAAGTCATGCAGAAAGCTCCTCTAGGAGCTTTCTGCATGACTTCCATCCTGCATTAAGCTGTCACCTGTCCCCAAGACCGATACGTAGACTAAATTTAACGTCCGGTTAAGAGAGGTTTTACTATATAATGAATACGGTTAACATGTGGATTTAAAAGAATGGTGCAAAAGTGTGCATTTTTTCCAAATTTCAAATTTGAGAATACGGATTGTATACATTGGGTTTATTTTTTATCAGATTTACCTCATTATTATTACCGTTGGCTGAATTTCAAATTATCATTTATGGTCATTTTAAATCCAACCATATTACCAACATTCAGTGTGTAATAATTCATTTTAATTTCAAATTATCATTTATGGTCATTTTAAATCCAACCATATTACCAACATTCAGTGTGTAATAATTCATTTTAATTTATTTTGTATTCATTTGGGTCAGAAGTAAAATTAGATCTAACATACTTATTTTAATCATTTCAGCAACAATAACGGAAGTTGAATGGACATCACGAGGACTTGGTGCAAAACTATTCTAACTCCTTCACTTTGTGAAGGAGTTAGAATAGTTTTGTACCAAGCCCTCGATTATGCATGGACATACTAAAGTTGTTTCCATTTATCATTAGAGTACCAACACACTGGTGATAGCACTGGGCTAACAAGTCTTGTCCCTAAACAATTAACACTGGAAGGACTAGACATGGTGAATTTCAGATTGTTGGACACCGGGGACAAGTGTCAGACACTTACTCCATAGGGGCAAATGCTCTATTTATCACAATGGTTAAAAAAAATGCCTTTACAGAGGCGTCAAAAGGAGTTAGTATGAGGAAATGGGTTAAGAAACTGCAGTATGATAAATATAACAGCAGTGACACAGGAATGTTCAGAGACAGACATAAAACACACACATATACGTATATAATAATACAGTGCTCCCTCTCTACAACGACACCCTTTGAGATACGACGATTGTATGTGTTGTTCAGAGGGAGTTGTTAGAGGGAGAGAAAATCAAACATATATAGCTTGTTTGCAGATCCCCAGATAAAGTGTATTTCGAGAACTAAAACCGTTATGCCTCAATCAAACCCTATGTTGTGACTACTATTTAGAATCGTCACAAAGTGACGATTCTAAAGAGTGGTCACAACATAGGGTTTGATGGAGGCATAAAGAAAATATGATGGAAAAAAGTTGTTTCTGCAGCCTTGTTGTTTCGGAAACAGTGACACGTGTTGTTGTAAGGAGGGAATCGTTATTGAGAGGGCCGTTGTAGGGAGGGAGCACTGTATTTAATATATATTTAGTAACAAAAGCTATATACATACCGCTGTTTCTGGGTCCATTGTCTTCGAGTAATATGATGTTGACTGAAGAGACGGCCGTAGTGGATAGAAACATACCGCACGTGCTAACCCTTTTGCCGCCAAAAGAAGTTCTTCTGCTAAGATTATCGTCTGCTTCAAGTATCATATTGGACATGTCTTTAATTTCGATATTTTTTTATTAAAAAAAACTTAATTTAGAGTGTCAAGTAGTTCCGACCCTGATGAGAAACTCTGCGTCTGATCTGGATCCAACCCGTTTTTGAAAAAAGTAATTACGGTTTCGTCCAAGGCAACGAAAAGGTTGAAAGATTTATTCAATGTCACATTTTGTTATGCAAATGTTGATAGCATAATTATGCAATAATATGCACCACTGCTACTACTTCTTTTTTTGTAGCTGTCGCCAAATCAATATCATAATCAATATCATAATCTTAGCATAACTTTACTGTCTATTAACCCTTTCGCTGCCAAATTCTGTCGTCTGCTAACTTTGTCGTCTGCTACAAAATTTCATTTTTATGCCCCCGTTGACGATAGTCAGGGGGCATTATGTTTTGAACATGTCCGTCTGTCTGTCTGTCTGTCCGTGTGTCACGCTTTTATGTTCAGTTGGATGTCACAGTTTTTCAAGTGTTATAAGTCAGTAATTTCTACACTTACACGCATGAAACTTCACATACACATCAGTTACCATCTGCGCTATCATTTGGCACCCCACCCATGCTGCCGGTAAGCCCAAGGTCGAGGTCAAATGACTTGGAAATTTTACGTGCAGTTGGTCGTCACATTTACGTGCAGTTTTTTGTCACAGCTTTTTCATTGTCTTACATCTCCCTAACCACTGTAGCTATTGCCATGGAATTGCATATACACATTAAACACCATCCATACTTTCATTGCACACCCAGCCCATGCTGCCCGCAAGCCCAAGGTCAAGGTCAAATGACTTAGGAATTTACGCACAGCTAGGCAAGCACCCACACGGGGGCATCACTGTGTCTCACAGACACAATTTTCTAGTGTTTTGATATTCTTCATTTTTGTTTCAAAAACATAGTAACAGTAACAAACAGTTTGGATCCTGATGAGACGCCGAGAAAATAATAAGCCACGACCAACAAAGGGAAGAACACATAGTTGATTAGACATTGATATCATACAGTGTGAAACTGGATGCAGCTTATACTAGAACTTTATTGATTTCTTCATTTATATTATATGAAATGATGCTAAACTGTATCTATGTAATGCTCATCTCAGCATTGAGACTGGGCGAACAACTGAACCATCTTCAATATTGGACTGGAGGCAGTAGGCCTGGAAAAGACCAGAGAAAATGGCGCCTTGTACCCAGCCTTTGCTCCAGGATAGACCTTCGCCTGCCAAGTATAGGGGCAGACCCTCAGCGGGTGTGTTCAGAGTCTCTAGGCGATCAACATAGCCTACATGTCCTAAAGAAGAAGCAACACATTGGCAAAATGGCTGCTTATGCCAAGCATATACCTTTCCGCACTCAAACTCTGTTTTAATTTCAGGATGGATCTGGGAAATCTGTCCCACGGCTTCTTCTATGGCTACATTCTCCTCTTTATCTCCTAATGCACGAGCGTCATTACCCCAGGCAAAAACCATCAATATTCCACGCTGACTACCAGATGTTCTTAACCTCTCCGAGGTACAATAATGAAGTTGCCCTATTGGCAGAGTAGTTGTGGAAAACCCTCCCTCACAAAGATCTTTCTCCCAAAACCGACTTCGGCATTGAAGAAGTATCTTTGTTGAATCATATAAGCGGATATCTTCAAGGGCTCGCTTCTTCGCCTCTGGTAGAGGTAAGTCTAGCTGTTTCAAGATTGGGAAAGGAATTGTAAGAATTGCTGCATCTGCCTCATGCATGCTGGTTTCGTCAGTGATTCTGTTTCTGAAAATCACTTGTATACGGTTATTTCCTTCAAAATTTCTGATTAATTCAATTTTTTGCACTATCGCATCATATATAACATTGTTCTGAAGTTCTACATCTTTATTCCAACTTTTCTCATTCTTGGATAAGAAGGCCTTTGGCAGTGTGTCCATCCCTTCTATAAGTCCATACATAGGATTGTCCAACGATCTTTCCACTATCTTCCGAAGGAAACCAGACATTTCTCCATTAAATATAGGATTGTAAGTGGATTCCTGCAATTCATACAATTTCATATTAAAATACATGTGTATGTTTATTTTCCAATGCATGAGGTACAGAAGAACCTTATATTGACTGGACACAAACATCTTAACTCGTTCGGCGTCAATGTCGCCTGTTGGCACCAATGAAAACAGTGCGGCATCTGACCTGGGACTTCACTGTTTTCTGTATTTTTTAGCCCGAGCATACAGGTTTTTAAAAACAAATGTTTAACTAATATACCTTTATTATTTAGTTTAGAGTTATATTTAAACGATTATAAAACGATTTCCAGAATTGTTCTGATTGATTTACAATATCTTGATCCTGTACTCCACGAATTCATTTATTGAATATACGAGTGTAAAAAAGCAGATGGTTGCATAATACATGGCAAAAGTAATGCAGAAAGCTCTTATAGGAATTTTCTATAAAAACGCATTTGAACGCGTTTGCAAACACAGCAGACCTTGAACAGACGGCCATTACAAGGGCCGTCTGATCTGGGTATACTCTGTTTGCAAACACGTTCAAAGGCGTATTTATGGAGTTAAAAGTTAATCATCTAAAATTAAGAAAAAGTTCATGCAGCTGCCATACTTAATATTTTAACGATAATATTGTCAAACTATTGTTAACCCTTTCACCGCCAATGTCGCAAAAATGCACCACAACAAATAGTGCAGTCCCAGATCAGACGCCGCCTTTTCAAGGCGGCGTCTGATCACGAACTTCACTTTTTGTCTCAAACTCGATTTCTTTATGTGATTTATTTCTTTGAAATTTGCATTTATTTATCTTATTTCTTTATTTTACCGAATGATTCAACAAAATTGGTTTGACGACGACAATTAGAAATTTGGCGTTGAAAGGGTTAAGAAGTCATCAGCTATTATCTAAATCATATTTCACAGTGTCTCATTGATTTTTCCGTTTTCAATCCAAATAATGCCGTTGATGCTATTAATTACACAGACCTACAGATAACGGTGCGTACTCAAATATTAAAGTCGTTCTTTCTCCACCAAACCCTATGTTGTGACTACTCTTGAATGGCTTGAATGCGCAGGGCAACAGATAACAGTACAAATACTAAAATCGTTATTTCTCTACCAAACCCTATGTTGTGACCACTCTTTAGAATCGTCTCGAAGAGACGATTCTAAAGAGTAGTCAAAACATAGGGTTTGGTGGAGAAATAAAGAAGTTATTCTTAAAAAATTACGCATCCTATCTGGACCTCTGTAACTAAGTAACATTTTTTTTACAAAACAGAATTGCAACAAAGTATAGATTTTGATAACGTGTTGTAAAGATGCGGTGATCCGTCACTATACCATGTACGCCTTAATTGCAGCCTCGGGCCAGGGTCTCAGTTTTTCTTCATGTTGTTCTTCCTGATAACAGTCACTGCGCAAGAACTTGTCCATTGTCCAGTTGTTCCACTTCCGTACCCACGATTGCCATTCATGTTCCGAGGACTCCGGTGACATCTCGGTCATCACTGACTCAAAGGTTCGCTTGTAAAGGTCAACTGCAGCAGAACACGTCATATAAAAAGTTTCATTCTCGAACTAAAGCAGGCATCTAATGGATAAACATGGACGATATTGGAAGCAAGTGACTGTTTAATCCTTTACTCCATAAATTCTCCTTTCTACACCTTTGCAAACAGAGAAAACCCAGACCAGATTGTTCCTATAGGAGTCGTCTGACCAGGGTTTGCCCTGTTTGCTTGTGACATAACATAGAGATATGGTTTTACACTTCCTGTCATGCTTAACATTTTCTGTGTCCATATCCCATTATAAGAATTAATCTAATTAATATGCATGATGTCATAATTTCTTACATGAATATTTAACACGGAGTAAAGGGTTAATACAGAAAGAAAGTACTACAGAAAGTATACTTTTTCGCCTGTATTAACATTTCAACTCTTGGGATTCCCTAGAAGGGACAATAGGCAAACATTATTTGCCCAGATCACAAGGATCCTGGAGGGGTCAATTCTGTCGCATTGATGTGTTTAGTTTGCAGTGAACGATCACTGCACCCAAATAATCTCACAGCCAAATGCTGCAACAGAAGTTGACATGAACATATATTTATTTGATACATCGACAAGAGTGTGTAATTGTATCAAACAAACACCGATTAAGTAAGTGTCAGATTAGAATCCAAACTGTTTTAAACTCTGCGACAATTCCTCTACCCAATCAGAAACGAGAAAATCAAGCAGTGATGGAATACAGCAAATGAGAAGCGGAACACTGAACACACCACTCTTATCAACATGCCTTACCAATTCCATTTACATTATGTCCCTCAGGTAGATTGGCATCCCAGCCTGGCCACAACTTGTCACAGTACTCGCGATTCTTAATTTGCCAATCTGAAAAAGAAGGGATATTAAATGAGACTTTGGTGACCTCCTTCTGATACTTAACCCTTCGCTTGCTAATCGCGTCAATATACCTACCTGTAAATAGTGAAGACCAGATGAGACAGCTCCTGCAGGAGCTGTATCATCAGGGTCTGCACTATTAACAAGTTGATTGTGCAACCAGTGCACTCCACAGCAGTGATTGCACAGCGAAATACATGTACACAGTGAAGATATATATTATTATACAACAGAGCATGGGTAAAGAAGGAGGAATGTATTTTAAAATTCAGCAAGCGAAGGGTTAAATGCAAGTTTTAACCATTTATTCCATAAATATGCCTTTATACGCCTATGCAAACAGAGTAGATCATATACATGTAGGAGCTGTCTGATTAGTGTCTACTATGTTTGTTTGTGATATAATATAGATATGAGTCTACAGTTTCTGCCTTGGGTAAACCCCCATGTTTCCATGTGCTATTATAACAAATTAATCCAATTAATATCCATGGCGTCATTCTTTTAATGTAATATTTTAAAACTGTATAGTCGTTTATTGCTTCTTATCAATATTATGTTTTAGAAAAGCAACGTACACGCGCTACAGTGTAATACACATAAATTACAAACAAACATTATACAGTAAATTATAGTAAATAAGAATTAAGACATTTCAGGCAGTTGGTTGTTTGATGGATCTTTCTGTATGACGTTCACCCTGCATTAAGTTGCCACCTGTTTAAGCTGCCATCTCTCTTAACACATTCCCTGATATTGACGACTTTTGACGACTCTGTAAAAGTCACTTTGTGAAACCATTGTGATAAATAGAGCATTTGCTCCTATAGGAGCAAATGTTCTATTTATCACAATGGTTTCAAAGTACAAAATTCTAAAATTGTCCTTTTCTCTAGTTACATGTAATGCTCATTTTCGGTAGATCTATTCAAAGAGGTTGGATCTAAAAATAGCCTATGAGGTCATGGGTTAAACATCGATAATGATACTTATTTGTGTGTTCAATTAATCGAGTGATTACTGTATATGTAACGCCATTCTATATTATGTTTAATTATTTCTCTGCAAATGGCCAATCTGTCAATACCTATGCAAACCGTTAAGATCCAGATGAGATGCGTACAACAAAGCCTCGCTAATGCGTCCATATAATTTATTAACACAGGAATACAGGGTATGTAAAAACGGATGGTTGCTTAATGCATGGCAAAAGCAGTACAGAAAGCTCCTATAAGAGGTTTCTGCATAACGTTTATTTCGCATAAAGCTATCACATGTTTTTTTTAAAAAAATAATCATAATAATAATGATTACATTTCTTTTGGTTGGTCAGATCATCGTTTACTTTCGCCCTGCATTAAGCAATCAGCCGCTGTTAAGTACGCCTATGTTGATTCATTGGGTGGTCGCTTTAGACGGGGTTGCTGTATTATATTGTATATTTTAGTGTACATTATAAATGTTGCATTTGTTTTGCTTCTGTTCCAAATTGACATAACTGTGTGCACAAAAGCGAAACAGTTTGGATCTATATTTACAGTAAACATCTCTAAACCGGATATTCAAAGTAGCATCAAAGCCGGTATTATAGACAAGTGGTAGCTCTTAACCATTTCCCTGTTCTATGTTTATTCCAAATTTCAACACCTACTGAATATGCATGGGCAAAATAGTTACAACGAAATATTGAAGATGAACATTGTTGCCATTTAGAAAGTAAAGAACCATATATTTCAAATTTCATCAGCAAACAGAGCAGACCCTGATCAGACGGCTCCTATAGGAGCCGTCTGATCTGGGTCTACTCTGTTTGCAAATGCGTGAAAATGCGTTTATATGAGGGAAAGGGTTAATGAAGTATGAAGTAACACAGATAACTCACAGAGGAACTTTCTGCTTGACCTTCATCATGCAATAAGAAGCCCCTGTCTAAAAAGGCTTAAATTCTTCTTTATTATTTCTATTCCGGTTTTAAGGGGGTTTATTGTAGTCGTTTGTTTGTACCTAGCGACCCCTTAGAAAAGACATAAGAACAAAGAGAAGGCATATACCAGTTGACTCCTTTGTGAGTCTTTAATTAGGGCATGCACGGTTGACTTTACAAGGGGATTTACTAGACATGGAGATGGCGGCCATCGAGCCATAACCCTTTCCCTCATATATACGCTTTTTGCACGCATTTGCAAACAAAGTAGACTCAGATCAGACGGCTCCTATGGGAGCCGTCTGATCAGGGTCTACTCTGTTTGCTTTTGAAATTGTAATAGATCTGATTCTTTGGTGTCAACCATTACCCAAAACTCCTGTATTCATATCCCAGCAAACATGGCTAAAAGGGACCCATATGGGCAGTCCATATTGGTCCCATGCCGAGCGTGCAACCGGGTTAAAGCTGGGACCCATATGTGCTGCCCATATAGAATCTCCAAATCAATCAAATCAATTATATAGTAACCTTTTTCAGCAGTATGTAAGTATTTTAACATATACGGTGTATTTTTTGTCTACAAAAATATATTTGTGTGCACAAATAGCACCTGAATGAGCGTGACATATATACGGGCCCTATATGGGCTATGTATGGGATACGTATACATTTCCAGGTGCTATATATCCAGGTGCTGAAATCTTATATGGGCAGCCCATATGGGGCCCATCTTCTACCCGGTTGCACTTTCCATATTGGACCCATATGGAAACCCAGATGGGGCCCATATGGGTCTCATATATAATGTTTGCTGGGATGTCATTATAAAATTCAGCTATTATAATATTCATTATGCCATTGTAATATTCATGTCATTATTTCTTACATAAATATAGAACAGGGAAAAAGTTAAACATAGAGCTGTAAGTTCTCTGTTAGAATGCATTGTTCTCAGAAAACAAAGTCAAAGAATATATCCGAAGGTGAAATATAATATCTTTTCATCCGCACATTTCTAATTTTCTACAAGAAAGACGGATGAACTAGTTTTACCCGAGTTTCTTATCTTTTGTCCATGCATGTGCAGAAAGGTATTTGGGTTTGTGTTCCTGAACGTCTCAGTGCGAAGCCCAAATAAATCGATATAGTGAGCCACTAGAAAATGCTGTTGTGGGATTCTCATTGCACCCGCTGTAAGAAAAAGATAACGTCATAGTTTAACGATGAAACATTGACAGTAGATATTCAAATACAGTTGAACTTCGATATCTTGAACTCGGATAACTCGAACTTCGGGATAACTCGAACTAAAAATTCGGTCCTCCCAAAATCTTACTGTACAGAATTGCTCTAAAATGTATCACTATGCATATCTTGAAACACATTTCACAGCTTAATGCAGGTCTACAGTAATGCTAAAAGCTCCTACAGGAGCTTTCAGCATTACTGTATACCTGCATTAACCTGTGAATCTGAGAAAATTGTCTATATCAGAAATCGGATAATTCGAACTTGTGTTATCTCGAACTAATTTATATAGTCCCTTGAAGTTCGAGATATCGAAGTTCAACTGTACTAAACTAAATGTTGTGACCACTATTTAGAATTGCCTTTTGTCATAAATCAGCTGACCAAATCTCTAAACATGCTTTTAAGTCACAGTTAATAAAAAACAACGAACGATATGGAACATACCTTTAAACGAGTATGTCCATGACTATATATTTTGCATGGTAAAAGCGGGTCTATTTATTGTGATGGACAGAGGTCCAGATGAAATCATTTTCAACAATAACTACTTTATTTCTCCACCAAACCCTCTGAGACGATTTTAAATAGTGTTTACAGCATAGGGTTTGGTGGAGAAATGACGATTTAAGTATATGAGTACGCACATTTATTACTCTGCTGGATATCTCGAACTTCAAGGGAATATATAAATTTGTTCGATATAACAGAAGTTCGAGTTATCCGATTTCTGATATGGACAATTTTCTCAAGTTCACAGCTTAATGCAGGTCTACAGTAATGCTGAAAGCTCCTGTAGGAGCTTTCAGCATTACTGTAGACCGGCATTAAACTATGAAATGTGTTTCTAGATATGCATAGTGATACATTTTAGAGCATTTCTGTACTGTAAGAATTTGGAAGAACCGAATTTTTTAGTTCGAGTTATCCTGAAGTTCGAGTTATCCGAGTTCGAGATATCGAAGTTCAACTGTATGGCCATTATTTGACATAAAGTCATTTACTAACCGCTTGCTATAAATACATTCTAAATGGGACAACCCATTAACTCCTGCCATCCCATAGACAATAGTCAACAGTTTAAGCAAATAGTTTCCTTTCAACGTTTTATCTTATAATCTTATATGCATTTATTAAGTTAATAAATATCCATGATGTGATCAATCTATGCATAAATCTTCATTGCGGAAATGGATAAGTTCAGTACAAAAAAGAGCAGAGCTCCAGATAAGATGCGTAAATTGAAATATTTTCAAGTATAACTTCTTTATTTCTCCACCAAACCGTTTGTTGTGACCACTCTTTAGAATCGTCTCTTCGAGACGATTCTAAAGAGTGGTCACAACATATGGTTTGGTGGAGAAATGACGATTTTAGTATTTGAGTACGCACCATTATCTGTAGCTCTGAAAGAGTATATGGTTACATAATTATGTGTATGGGACAACTGTTTGATAGCAATTAGCAGAACAGGTTTTCTCCTTAATACAACAATATTGCTCTAAACAGGTCTTGTTCCCCAACACTTTCCTTAACCCATTACCTCATAGGCTATTTTTAGACCCAACCTTTTTTAATAAACCTACCGAAAAGGAGCATCTACCGGAGAAAAGGAAACTTTTAGAATTTTGTAGTTTGAAACCAATTGTGATAAATAGAGCATTTGCTCCTATGGAGCAAATGCTCTATTTATCACAATGGTTTCACAAATTGACTTTTACAGAATCATCAAAAGTCGTCTATATGAGAGGATTCATCCGCGAATTGGTCACTTCGGGACTATTAACCCTTCGCTTGCTATTCACGTCAATATACCTACCTGTAAATAGTGGAGACCCAGACGAGACAGTTCCTGCAGGAGCTGTCTCATCAGGGTCTGTACTATTTACAAGTTGATTGTGCAACCAGTGCACTCCACAGCAGTGATTACACAGCGAAATACTTGTACACAGTGAAGATATATGTAATTAAACAACAGGACATGGGCAAAGAAGGAGAAATGTATTTTAAAATTCAGCAAGCGAAGGGTTAACTGATTTCGTTTTATAATGTAAACAATACAAGGAATTGTTTTGCTTTGACAAACATCGTAGAATGAGATCTATATCGTTTCATAAGTAATCAGAACAGAGTCTGATCAGATGACTCATATGGGGGCTCTGATCTGGGTCTACTCTGCAAAGCGTTTATATGAGGGAAAGGGTTAATGCGCATTTGTACAAAGGGCAACAAGAATTACCTTCACAGTGCATACCATCGTCGAAGCGGTGGGTACATACCCTGCCCCCAACACGATCGGTGGCCTCCAGAATTGTGACCTTGAAGATAAAAAGGTTGAGTGTCTAAGGCTACTTACTGTTTATATTATATTCAGAGACAGAATAAGTGGTTTACGGAGTTCTTGGTCATTCCATTGTCATGATTTAATCGATAAACACCGTGCTCCCGCATATGGGACAAATATTGTAGACCCAGATCAGATGGCTTTTGGAAGGACTTAACTTTTAGTTCGAGTTATCCCGAAGTTCGAGTTATCCGAGTTCGAGGTTTCGAAGTTCAACTATATATAATAACGGGTTACATGTCAAAGGATGAATAGAAATTATAAAACAAGAACTAATACAAAATACGAGTACCGTCTGCCAGCAGAGTAATGTCAGAATAGTCATCATTTTTATCAACTCAGTTAGCCCTGGTTGGATAATGGGTGCTGTTACTAATTGCAATTTTACATCGTCCGAATAAATGATGCGAGAGTATATTGGTGAATATCTTGACAAATCTTCCAGGGAGCAATCAGGGTCCATGCTTATAAAGCTTTTAGTTGAGTCTGAGGTCGTTCTCAAGCTTTTGATTGGTCAGATTTGAGCCTTTGGCTCAAATCTGACCAATCAAAAGCTTGAGAACTCTAATCTGACCAATCAAAAGCCTGAGAACGAAACTCAGACTCAACTAAAAGCTTTATAAGCATGGACCCTGATCTGGATATACACTGTTTGCAGATGTCAGCTCCTGGGTGCTTCTCATTCAAACTATCAACAGTCATCTTATAGTACAATGAAGGACCGGCATAACTTACTCGATAGTCTGAGAAGATACAGAAGAAGCGAACCATTTAACCCTTTCCTCCATAATTACGCCTTTCTACGCCTCTGTAAAAGTCTCTTTTTGAAACCATTGTGATAAATAGAGCATTTGCTCCTATGGAGCAAATGCTCTATTTATCACAATGTTTCATAATTACACAGTTCTAATATTTTCCTATTCTCTAGTAAATGCTCATTTTCGCTAGATTTATTCAGAGATTGGGTCTAAAAATACCCTATGAGGGAATGGGTTAACCCTTTCCTTCATAAATACACCTTTCTACGCTTCTTTAAAGGTCAATTTTTGAAACCATTGTGATATATAGAGCATTTGCTCCTATGGATCAAATGCTCTATTTATCACAATGGTTTCATAACTACACAATTCTAATATTTCATTTTCTCTAGTAAATGCTCCTTTTCGCTAGATTTATTCAAAGAAGTTGGGTCTAAAATAGCCTATGAGGGAATGGGTTAACCCTTTCCTTCATAAATACGCCTTTCTACGCCTCTGTAATAGTCACTTCTTGAAACCATTGTGATAAATAGAGCATTTGCCTCATAGCAGCAAATGCTTTATTTATCACAATGGTTTCAATACTACATAATTCTTACATTTTCCTTTTCTCTAGTTAATGCTGCTTTTGGGTAGATTCATTCAAACAGGTTGGGTCTAAAAATAGCCTATGGAGGAATAGGTTAACCTTTAGCGTCCTACTGATGACTATAACTGGTACATTAACCCTTTCGCTGCCAAACTCTGTCGTTTGCTAACTTTGTCGTCTGCTACAAATTTTCATTGTTTTGATTTCTTCATTTTTGTTTCAAAAACATAGTAACAGTAACAAACAGTTTGGATCCTGATGAGACGCCGAGTTACTCGGCGTCTCATCTGGATCCAAACTATTTGCATAGGTAATCACAGATCCGGCATTGGCAGCGAAAGGGTTAAAGTGATCTTATTAGATTAGATTTAGTCACACTCGTTTTGTATTTAACCTTTAGCCTGCTGAGCAACACTATTTCATCAATAAAACAAAAGTGTTTTCTTCCATTTCATTTCAAAGGCGTAAACAGGGTGTAAACATTCATAGGATGAGTATGAGGCTTCGAGTTACTCGGTATCTCATCTGGATCAAACTTTTTTGTAAAGATGCTTACAGATCAAACCGCAGCAGGTTAAAGGTTAAAACATATATTTTAACCATTCTCTTGCTGAATTTTGAAATACATTTCTCCTTCTTTACTCATGTGCTGTTGTATAATTACATATATCTTCACTGTGTACAAGTATTTCGCTGTGCAATCACTGCTGTGGAGTGCACTGGTTGCACAATCAAATTGTAAATAGTGCAGACCCTGATGAGACAGCTCCTGGGTCTTCACTATTTACAGGTAGGTAGAATGAGGTGAATACCAAGCGAAGGGTTAAATGATAAGCTTTATATCGATAATAATTATTTCAATTCAATTCTTTAAATCTATTTCTGTCAATTTGATAGTCCTTCTGCTCGCCCGTCCAACTGTCCAAGTTTATATCGCATCTACAGATGGGGATATACAGATGAAGGCGAAATATGACTCAGTTAACACTTTCCCTGTTCTATATTTATTCGAAATTTCAATATCTATTGAATATTCATGAAAAAAAGTTATAATGAAAGTTGGAAGGTGGACCATTGCACATAGTCATCTCAGAAAGTAAAGAAACATTTTTTTTCAAATTTCATTAGCAAACAGAGAAGACCCTGATCAGACCCTGATCAGACGGTTCCTGTAGGAGCCGTCTGATCTGGATCTACTGTTTGTAAATGCGCAAAAACAGTTTTTATGAAGGAAAGGTTTAAATACACCGGACATGAAAAGCTGAACAAATATATGCCGCTAAGATGATCAATTTCTCAGGCGATCCAAACTATCTACAATAGCAGCATTCCTACTAACCTTGTGTCCGACCTGAGCCAGCTCATATGCGGCAGTCAAACCAGCCATTCCCGCACCAACCACGATAACGTCCTTGACCTTTTCAGTAGGCACTGTGGACCTGTATAATGTCTCCTTGTTAGGAAGGTTGTTGTATTTGGCGAAGGCATAGCGCAGACCCCCGTCAGTTATCCAGGACAGGAATTCTCGGTAGTTTTTATCCTGATGGATACCATTGATGGTTTTCTAAAATTACAATAAATTACAACTGTATAACGAAATGGACGGTTTATGAAAACAACAATAACAAAAAAAAAACCAACAATAACAAAACAAACAAACAAAAAATCCCAACAGCAACAAAAACAACAGTACAAAAAGAAACAGTACCGATTAACCTTGAGCGAACAACAAGGGAATCCGAGACATTTTTTTAAATAAGTTCAGGCCAAGATAAGGTTAAATTAATTAGGTGCCTCATGAGAATACAAATTGTTTAACACGCTGGTCTCTAAACGAACTGCAAAATAGGCAGGTATATTGAGGAACAACTGCATTGAGGGCCAACTACGTATTATTATCAAATGTTTTGCTATGAGACTTTATATAGGTAATATAATAGATTTGTTTTTCTACGAAGGCATCTTCGTTTTCGTAGGAAAACATTTCCTAATATATACACTGGCTTCGTAGGAAAACAATTGGTCTGAAATACCCATATAAATTATCGTAGCAAAACATTTGATAATAATACGTAGTTGGTCCCCAGTGAAACGGTATATATTATACCTACCACGGTTTCTGGATCCATGGATGTCTTTGTGCAGAATGGTGTTCACTGGAAGGAAACGGAAAGAACCGGTCGTCCACAGAAATGTATCACCATCTTAAGTAATGAAACCTCGCATACATTGATATGTTAAATTTCAGTAGCCAAGTATGCGACACTCTAAAATATCAAAATACATATTTCAAATTATTGACACGTGTCAGTCGATTATGAGTTCAGATTTAACACATGACCTGGTTACATCAAAATGTCAGTCAATCACGATATGTTTTAGTTTACAGTAAAATCTAGCCAAACCGGACGCAGCATTGAGTATAACTATCGGTATTGGAGACAGGGGACAGCTTAACCCTTTCTCTCATATAAACGTGTTTTCACGCATTTGCAAACAGAATACACCCAGATCAGACGGCACCTATAGGAGCTGTCTGATCAGGGTCTGATCTGTTTGCTCAATGAATTTGATTGCAATGACCCTAACACTCCATAAATTCGCCTTTCTACGCCTTTGCAAATAGAGTATACCCAGACCAGACGGCTCCTAGATATAATGATATCTCATGATATAATATAGATATGATTCTACAGTTTCAGCAATGGCCAAAATATCTTATCCTGTGTCCATAAGCTATCATAACAACTTAATCTAATTAATATTCATGACGTCATTTTTCTTACATGAATGTTCATGCGGGAAAGGGTTAAACAGCATGAAAAGTAGGCGGATCAATTTATTACTCTGCCCCTTAGCCTACAGGATTCACATTTAACAGGATACTCTTTATCATAACCCAGAAAGATATGGCTTTAACAGTGCATTTGAAAAATGAGCAAATGTAACTTTGTTTGACGTTGGGATTATTATACACGTATATACATGTACTCACATACAGTACTTCCCAAAGCAAGAGAGAAAACTCACCTGTAATGATTACTAATCCACGTCTTTTACTATCTGTGCATAATAACTGTTCAATGTCTTCCACAGTTTGTAATATATCTAATTACCTTTCCTATCTGTAATAATCACTTAACACATTACCCCCTAGTGACGCATTTTTGCGCCCCTATAAATTTCGCAGTGTGAAACCATCGAGATAAATAGAGAATTTGCTCTTATAGGAACAAATGCTCTATTTATCACAATGGTTTCAAACTACAACATTCTAAAGTTTTCCTTTTCTCAAGTTAATGCTCCTTTTCGGTAGATTAATTAAAAAAAAATATTGGGTCTGAAAACAGCCTAGGAGAGAAAGATAGATCGATAGATAGATATATTTATTTCGGTAAAAAGTGTACATAACATGGCAAAACATAACTAAGACAACATATAAAAAGCCATGTAATGCGCACTAGAAACCAAGGATTACACAAAAAAGGAAAATATTTTCCTTATTTCCATTGTGGTCCTTGCTTCTAGTGGCAAGACACAGAGAGTCACGGTATCATTATCAATAACTATCACAGGTATTATCTTAAAATATACGTATCACAGAAATATCCCTATAAACACTGTTAATTTCAAAATATGTCGGTTATAGAATGTCGATGAACATGCTTACAGATTAACACCGCAGAGTATCACAACAATTCATAAGAGTCATATTAAAGAATAAATTGAAACAAACCTATCAAATTAACAAAGATAAAACAGTAATTAATAAAACTAAGCCCTGATATTCAAGAAAATGCAATAAATACAGAACGAGAAGAGCCATCATTTTAAAGAAAATTGTTGTATAATTTATTCTTTATCTATCAAAAACTTTTTAACATCAAATTTAAATTGACTAGAAGATTTGCTTTGTCTTAAAGTCTGAGGAAGGCCATTCCACAAGTGAACACCTCTGAAAAGAAATGATTTCTTACCAAAACTGTTAACTCTAGGAATGGCGTAGCGTCTGTTATCTGTAAAAGTGAAAGAAAACGAATCTTCTTGAGTACGAACAGCTGTCATGTTTAATCTTGTACAGCGGTTATGTACAGAGCTTAAAGGAACAAAACAGTCACCAAGATATACAGGAGAAGTGCCCTTAGAAATGTTAAAAACATGAGAAAGAGTGATTTGATCAACTCTTTTGGATACTGGCAACCAGTTGAGGTATTTAAAATGATATGTACCTAAGTGTTCTCTAGTGTCTAAATTTAAAACAAAGCGGATTAATTTATTTTGAGTTGATTGCAGTCTATTTTTCAAATCTTGAGTAAGAGCAGGGTACAAAAAACAACAAGAGTAATCAAAGTGACATTGAATAAGTGCTAAAACCAAAAGTTTCATTGTATGAAAATTTAAAAATTGGCCTTTTCTGTACAAAAACTTCAGCCTGCTGTTTGCTTTAGTAATAACCGATCTTGCGATTGCCTCACAAGATAAGAATTGGTCTAAAATAGCACCCAGATATTTAACAGAGGTAGAAGACTTAATATGTTGACCATTACAAAGTATATCTAAATGTGGCAGATTTCTTAATTTAGGCCTAGAACCGAACAGGATTGACTCAGTCTTACCTAGATGAAGAGAAAGTTTATTATCAATTAACCATTTGCTAACTTCATCCAGATCTTCAGACAGACAACTTTCAATTTGGGAAATATTTTTGCCAGATACTAAAATACCCGAGTCATCTGCATACAATAAAAGCTTGTTTGATACAGCACTCGGCATGTCGTTTACATAAATTAAAAACAAAAGTGGTCCCAAAATGGAGCCTTGAGGCACACCACAAGAGATACCTTCACGAGATGAAAATGTTCCCGACACATCAACTAGTTGTTGTCTGTCTGAAAGGTAAGATCTAAACCAGTCAATACTGTATTGGTGCAAACCTAAAGCTTTAAGTTTCATAAGTAAGACACTATGATCAATTGTATCAAAAGCTTTCTGTTAATCAAGGAGTACCATGCCAACCATATTACCTTTATCCATTTGGAATCGACAAGTATCGGTAGAAAATCCTCGTCTAAAGCCGGACTGGAAGTTGTACAGAAGCTTATTATCGTTCAAATATGTTTCAAGTTGATCAAAAATAACTTTTTCAAATACCTTAGATAATATGGTAAGAATGGATACTGGCCTGTAATTACTGACATCAGATCTATAAATGAGTTAATCCATGGTTTCCACATATCTTCCAAAATCTGTATTAATTATTTAGATCTATTACTGGCCACAATCTGTAATTATTACTTATCCGTGTCTTCCACAGTCTAGACTGAATTAATAATGACGGAGCTGACAACCACTTAGGTCTAGATCTACTCCAGATTTAGTTTTACTGGGCCAACACTTTTCTTGTTCATTTGCAAATTATAGATATAAAATTTAAGCTAAATGGTATTCACACACTATTATTTTCTTATATGAATGTTCATGGAGTAACGGGTTAATTATGCCAAAAGTATCCCTGTCATGTGTAATTTCGTCTGACAGTGTTTGAAACTCAACAGAATCTACCCTGGTTTGCAGATGCGACAACTGATTTGGATCAAAACTACATTATCCTATATTATGTAAATCCACCAGCGGTAATCAAATGTACAAATGCAAAATAAACTTGTGTGTTAAACATTCGCTTTGTGCTCACGCTATATATAGATTTATGTATCGGTATAGGCCTACTTGAATGTGTATGTTGCACCATGCAATTTGCGTGTTACATAACATTTACATTAGCAAGACTGACGGTTGTTGTGTAGCGACCACGTTGGTTGTTTACATTTATAGATGCCTGTAAAAAACGCGTGATCGTAAAAGTAACACAAACAGCTCCTATATGCATTTCATTGTTGAAATTGTTATTATAAAGGGAACAAAAGTGAAGAGGATGGCAAGACAAAAAGCAGAAAGTAATATTAGATCTATTTTGTTTAAATTAATAATCTGGGATGAATGGACGCACCAGGGATCTGTGCATATTTGCTTATATATCAGCATGATCTTGACACCGTTCTAAATGTTCTAAACTATGCAATTTAATGATGTACAACTAGCGTAGTAACACTCAGAAGTTTACTGTAGAAAATGTTTGTAGAATAGTTGAAGAGCTGTAGAATGTGGAATTGGTAGATGGATAACTGCTTCGATAGTATTTTATATGTTTATTATGTATCCTGGAATTGTGACAAGTCCAAATGTAAAAGCAACTATATGAAAGTAGATTAATTTGGTCAGGATATCCCGAGTACTAGAAATCTAGCATTGCCTAAGCACGTGTTTCTTTGTCTAACTATACACTGTAACTCTCTTATAGCTATCACCAGGCAGGCGGTATATGTTGACAGTAAATTACGCTAGATAAATGATCTGAAGATCAACTATAAACATAAATTTATGAAGTATGAATTTACCGATGTAATACTAGCACGTGTGTTTAACACTTTCGGTACCAAATTTCTAATTGTCGTCTGCAAACCAATTTTGTTAAATCATTTGGTAAAATAAGGAAATGAAATAAATAAACGCAAAATTCAAAGGAATAAAGCACAGATATAGAAATAAAGTTTGAGACAAAAAGGGAAGTCGCAGATCAGACGCCGATTTGAAAAGGCGGCGTCTGATCTGGGATTGCACTATTTGTCGTTGTGCATTTTTGCGACAAAATAAGTCATATATGAACTTTACTTTCCGATAATATTCAGTATGGCGAATATCTGGAATCCGATATCATAACAGTCCACGTCTTTCGCGGCGTTGATCTGGGTCTGTAGATCTACTGTGCGTAGCATCTGGAAGTCTTCCTTTGCTTCGGATTAATTAACATAGATCTACTCACAGTGAATGAATTGTACTAATGTACCCTTTTTCGATAGGCGATACATTTTCATGAATGGATCATGCCGAATATTTTATTACCGTATGATACATGATACAGTTGAACTTCAATATCTCGAACTCGGATTACTCGAACCTCGGGGTAACTCGAACAAAAAGTTCAGTCCTTTCAAAACTTACAATGGAAACTTGCTCTAAATTGCATCGCTACATTTATCTAGAAACACACGTGCTCCTATAGAAGCTTTCAACATTACTTTAGACCTGTATTAAGCTGTAAACTTGAGAAACTGTTCAGATTAGAAAGCGGATTACTCGAACTACTGTTATCTCGAACTAATTTGTTAAGGCCCTTGAAGTTCGAGATATCGAAGTTCAACTGTATTGGTGTGAATACAAAGCTCAAGCAAACTGTTTTATCCCATTTCAGTCCGGGTAACAACATTAATTTTAGATCCAAATAAATTAAAGAAATAAAGCGCTTTAGAAGTAAATATAGGCAACGACTTTGGTACAGGAAGGATTGTTTGGAATTCCACGATACCGTTACAACTCTGAATTTGGTCAGTGGATTTTCTATCATGGAAGGTTTAAACTTATTAGATGGTTTTATATGACAAAGAGTGGAGACCATGATCAGTGGGCTCCTTTAGGAGCCTGATGGAACACAGAGTAACTCCTCTCGATCTAGATCCAAGCTGTTTTCGCACGCGAGTCAGATCGCGGATAGTAGGATAATGGTTAAATAATGATCGTTTCAGCGAGTGATGGTGACTGATTAACAACAATAAAAAGTTTGAGACTTATTAACTCTTCAGTTAGAGATGCAAAACAGGCGGTATGTTTTTTCAAGCAAATGTGGAAAAAGAAATAAACTCCTACTTTGTTTATTTGCAATATTGAGTGTTTGTCCCTCAAACATTCTTACGGGATCCATGGCCAGTTATGTACAGTAGAATCCATCTAAAGCAACCGTTTAATGAAGTCTTCAAAAACAGAACGTAATACAGAAAGCTTTATGTAGCAGCTAACTGCATGTTGTCCTGCATTAGGCTACTACCTGCCTTTACATCCAAAAATTATGTCGTTTTATGTGGTTACTTTAAGGTTGTCAGTCAAAAGAGAACCTAAAACCTACGACCAGCTGGTGGTTGTTATCTTACAATGATGATCTGGGTACAGCCTATATATAGAGCTTGAGTTCTTGATTATATGGAAAGATGTCAATTTGTGACCATGTAATATTCATTTCAGCAAAGAGACAGGATGAACAATTGAACCATCTTCAATATTGGACTGGATGCAATAGGCCTGGATAAGTCCAGAGAAGATGGCTCCTTGTATCCATGCTTTGCTCCACGACAAGCCTTCTCCTGCCAAATACAGGGGCAAATCCTCCGTCGGCGTCATCAGTGTCTCCAGGCGATCTACATAACCTACATATCCCAAAGAAGCACTCATACATTGGGAAAATGGTTCCTTGTGCCAAGCCTGAACCTTTCCGCACTCAAATTCTGTTTTAATTTCAGGATGGATCTGGGCAATCTGTTCCACAGATTCTTCTATTGCTTTCTTCTCGTCTTTATCCCCTAGTTTGTGTGCGTCATCACCCCAAGCGTAAACCATTAAAATCCCACGTTGGCTGCCAGATTTACTCAACTTCTCCGATGTACAATAATGAATTTGTCCAATTGTCTGAGAAGTTTTTGAAAAGCCACCCTCACACAGATCTTTCTCCCAAAATCGACTTCGGCACTGAAGAATGACCTTGGTTGCATCATAAAAAGTGATGTCTTCAAGGGCTCGCTTCTTAGCCTCTGGTAGAGGTAGGTCTAACTGTTTTAAGACTGGTAAAGAAACTGTTACAATAACTGCATCCTCCTCATACATACTAGTTTTTCCAGTGACCCTGTCTCTGCAGATTATTCTTACACGATTCTTTCCTTGCGAACCTTTGATGATTTCACATCGTGTCACAACTGCGTTATATATTATGTTGTTCTGAAGTTCTACTTCTTTATTCCAGCCCTTTTCATTCTTGGCCAAAAATGACTTTGGTAGGGTGTCCATCCCTTCCAGTATTCCATACATTGGATAGTCCAACCATTTTCCCACTCTCTTGCAAAGAAAGTCAGCCAATGATTTATTAAATAAGGGAGTGTAATGGGATTCCTGAAAGATATAGCGACAATAAATAGTGTAAACAAGTATATAACATATCTTAAGTCCGCCTCTAAAGAGCTTCGGTCTCACGTGAAGGAGGTCGCAGGATACATCAAAGTTTTAACTCTTTCGCTAACTCTTACCGTCTGCAAACTTTGTCGTCAGCTACAATATTTTTGTTGCAAAAACAATTGTCACAGTAACACACAGTTTGGACCGTAATGAGACGCCGAGTAATTTGGAGTCTCATCTGGACCCAAACTGTTTGCATAGGTAATCATAGATGCGACCTTGTCAGCGAAAGAGTTAAATTTAGGGCTACTGTTTACTCGATATTAACCCTATACCTGATGAATAATAATGTAAAAACAATGACGTCATTAGCTGAATTCTTTTTAATGGTATGTACCTGTCAGGTAGTGTGTGTGTGTGTGTGTGTGTGTGTGTGTGTGTGTGTGTGTGTGTGTGTGGGGGGGGGGGTTCGGACCCAATTTTTTCTCGATCATCGACATCATGTTCTTGATCGGTCATCACGATTTAATTCTACTATAGCGGGTTTGTTTGTATTTGGGTAAAGGCAAAGTACGAGTTGAAGGTTTGTAATCAATGTATATCCACCCATGTCACTCTGTCTAACACATGACATTTGATAATACTATACTTTGTTTTAAAGCATACATTGCAAAATGATTATGTTCAGATAAACAATGCGACAAACAATATAATATATAATATATTGCCTGACATGATCTTTGTCTTTGTCTTTTACTGTTTGCTTAACTGGATGGTCCCCGTAAGGTTATGCATAAAAGGTTATACATAAATCGTCGTTCGGCGATCATCACATACATGTAGGAACCCTAACGTTGTGATAGCCGGGTACTGCGATAAATAGGAACCTTAACGATGTAATAGCCGGGTACTGCGATAAATAGGCACATCACTTCTATCAGGGAAGTTAAGGACAGTGCTAGGGCTGAACGATGTGATAGCCGGGTACTGCGATAAATAGGCACATCACTTCTACCACGGAAAGTTAAAGACAGTGCTAGGGCTGAACGATCGAGTATAACGATAATGTGATTGGTGTTGTATAATTTAACCTTTAGCCTACTGAGCAAATTATTTTACATAATTTTTCCCCTACTACATTTTCAAAATTCATGCTATAATCAAGTGTTTTGCCAAAATGCAATCAGGGTGGAAAACAGTTTGGATATTGATGAGATGCCGAGTTACTCGGTGTCTCATCGGGATCCAAACTATTTGCAAAGGTATTCACTCATCCGCCCATAGCAGGCTAAAGGTTAATGTATCTTTGGTGGCAATCACAGCATACAACATCATTGTTGCCTGATATTGCCTGCTCCAGGAAGGCAACGTCTAGCAATACAATACAATACAATTTCTTTATTGCACAAAACATACATCATATGTTATAGCAAAGACAAATCCGTTTCCTTCGAGATCATGAATTTCAGTACTTCTTGTTCTGAAAATTGAATACCGCTTAAGCCGGTGCTAGGGGGCGTGAGCAGTGTTGCACTTTCAATTACTGTTCATGAACAGACTCAATATACCGAGTCTGCAATTTTCTCTTTTTGTGTTGCAATTCTTGCTCTCGGGGGATCACCTCCCTTCAGAATTTATCATTACAATGCACATGGTGCACAGACAAGAATACATTAAAGGCAATGCACAATAAACAAAACGTTTCCCTAGAAGAACTTTAAGCTGCAGATTTTAAATGTATCTAAATATAAATAACATTAATTCCGAAATATTCTGCATCTATTTTTCTTTTTGATTTACTTATTGAACTCTTAGTTGGTTTGCAAAATAAACGTATATAGCTTCGTCTTGTTTTAAGACACACAAGGTTTTTAAATCTCTGTATAGTATAGTAATACTTTTTCAGATACTTTTTTCTAAGAAGTTCAAATTTTGGACAAATTAACGGAAGATGATATTCTGTTTAAACTTGCTTGTTAGCGCAATTTAAACATAATCTTTGATTACGAGGAATGTTCTTGTGTCTTGCTCGTTCTATTTCTAAGTCATGTGATGGTATTCTAAATCGAGTGAGAGCAATTCTATATCTATTTTCTTTCATATTTTAATAATCCATATGTTTCTTACCTGTTCAAATTGTTTATCTTAACGTACCAACTTTGTTTATATGTTTGAATAATCTGATATTTGATGGCCCCAAAATCTATTTTTATGATATTTTGATTACATGTATGCCATATAAAATCTAGATTACAGTTTTCTAAAATGTCTTTAATTTGTTTGCCTAATTATTGCCATTATAGTAATTTCCTTGTTCTAAATCTGTTCTTAAATTTGAATATGTTTTATATAAGAGTGACTGTTTGTTGGAGTTTAATAGTTTAATCCAATATTTGATTATTATTATTTTTCGTTTTGCTGACATTGGGAATCTACCCAGTTCTGCGTATAATGCTTCAAGATTTGTCGGGATAAATTAACTCCTAATAGTTTTCTGCAAAATTTAGAGTGGATCCTCTCGACGCTTTCTCCAATATGATGTCCACAAATTCCCAAAGCATAGTTTAATATTGGGGCAACAATCGTATCAAAGAGGTTTATTTTATTCTTGATTGGTAATTCAGTTTGATTTAAGATAGTGAACAACTTGTGTAATGAGAAAGAGGCATTTTGAGCTATACGTTGTTGTGATTGGTTCCATTTACCGTTAGAAATACCCCTAGATATTTAAATGATTTTACTAGCAGACACTGTATTTGACTTGTGTCCTGAATTATCTTTAACATTCTGAATTTTCCTTTATTTGAAAAGATCTTTGTCTAATCTAAGGACAAAGGAATAGTTCTGCCCCCTTTGTTCAGTAACTGTTCATTTCAGTAAACAGTGATTTTGCGGTTGATTTATCCTGTTTGCAAACAACTCGAATCAAGATCATACACTAAACAACTCGGCTGCTTAGGATTCTCAATCTCAACTTGGATAAAACAAAGGTGATTATAAATTCTGAAGGGAGGTGATCCCCTGAGAGCAAACATTGCAACACAAAAAGAGAAAATTGCAGACTCGGTTTTATTGAGTCTGTTCATGAACAGTAATTGAAAGTGCAACACTGCTCACGCCCCCTAGCACCGGCTTAAAGGGGATGTCATTTGACGCGTTTCATAAACACTTAAACTATACAAAACTCATTTATTTATATGCTGAAAAGTAGTATATCGCAAAAAGCCACATCCAATTACCGTTTATAATGACAAAATGTCCATGTGTTTGATATCGCCGATCCCGGTTTTACTACCCGAAGTTTCAGTTTTGTTCGGGTTTGGTTTTAGTTTCGTAACTGTTCGCCCTATTCGCGATTCTCCGACCACTTCCGAGAAAGCTATTACGTCAACAGTGGAGGGATCGGGTGATCATCGGCAAACCGCGGAATAATTTAACGGAAAAGGCCGATAATATTGTGTTGTAGAACAAAAATTATCAGTATTGATGAAATCGGTTTATTTGTATCACAGGGGCATTTTTCGATATAAGTTCAAATTGGGAACCTTCATAATAATGATAGAGCATAACAAATACCAAGTTTTATGATATTATTGAAAATATGCGATCATTGTAGGGACTTCCTCTTTAAGCGGTATTCAATTTTCAGAACAAGAAGTACTGAAATTCATGATCTCAAAGGATCAGAAGGTATAACAACTCTGAGAATGAAGTTGACCGGACCATAACCCTTCTCTTGCTGAATTTTAAAATACATTTCTCCTTCTTTTCCCATGCCCTGTTGTATAATTACACATATCTTCACTGTGTACAAGTATATCGCTGGGCAATCACTGCTTAGGAGCTGTCTCATCTGGGTCTTCACTATTTACAGGTAGGTGTATTGACGTGAATAGCAAGCGAAGGGTTAATTTAACTGAAACATTAGGTAGATTCATTGAAAGAGGTTGGATCTAAAAATAGCCTATGAGAGAATGGGTTAAATGAACAGTCATGAGGAGGGAGGGTGGTATTGCATTACCTTACCTTGTATGCCTTAATGGCTGCCTCGGACCAGGGTCTAAATTTTTCCTGCTGTTCTTCCTGACCGGAGTCACTACGCAAGAAAGTGTTAACTGTCCAACTGCTCCATTTTCGTACCCACGCCTGCCATTCGTGTTCGGAGGACTCCGGGGTCAGTTCTGTCATGACTGGTTCAAAGGTCCTTTTGAAAAGGTCAACTGTTGATAAAAAGGGAATCAAATATTTCATCATGTTATTATTTAAACTTTACTCCAGAGCTACAGTTAACTGTGCGTACCCAAATACTAAAATCGTCATTTCTCCACCAAACCCTCTTCGAGACGATTCTAAAGAGTGGTCACAGCATAGGGTTTGGTGGAGAAATAAAGAAGTTTTACTTGAAAATGTTTTAACTTACGCATCTTATCTGGACATCTGCTTTACTCCATAGATGCACCTTTTGACACCATTTCAAACAGAGAAGACGGAGATGAGACTGATCAGGGTCTACTCAGTTTGTATATAGATTTGATTATACAGCTTTTACCAGGGTCAAATCTTTTCTTGTACATATGCCATTATAAATGTTAAACATATTGATATCCATACATGCATACTTTATGAACCAATCCCATAATATTGCCTCATACATATACATATATGTCTTTTGACGTATCTGTCACCTTTTGAAATCATTGTGATAAATAGAGTATTTGCTCCATAAGAGTGACATTTTAAGAGGCGACAATAGAAGGTAATGGGTAATACTAACATTTACTGACGATTGTTTATGAACAAATAGCAAATGAACTGTTTCAACTCTGCAGGAGCTGTCTCATCAGGGTCTGCACTATTTACAAATTGATTGTGCAACCAGTGCACTCCACAGCAGTGATTGCACAGCGAAATACTTGTACACAGTGAAGATATATGTAATTATACAACATGGCATGGGTAAAGAAGGAGAAATGTATTTTTAAATTCAGTAAGAGAAGGGTTAACAGCAGGAACACCATTCTACCGACATAAAGACTTGACTCACCAATTCCATTCACATGATGTCCCTGTGGTAGATTGGCATCCCAGCCTGGCCACAACTTGTCACAGTACTCGCGGTTCTTAAGTTGCCAGTCTGAAAAGAAAGGAATAGTAACCCTACCCGGAATTGTGATGACATTTTACTCAATGTTTCATCTGGACCCGGATTGCGTAAGATATCAAAGACCCATCTAAAGGAGTTAAGCATTTATTGTTGTCCTATTCATGGACTGATTTTTTATATTTTCAATTAACATTGAATTAGTTGACCGTGACGGAAACTTTAGAATATGATGTGTATTATGCTAAGCAAACGGGGGACGAACCGATAGGAGCTGTCTGATTTGGTTCTATTCTGTTTTTCAAACGCTCAAAAGTTTGCTTTTCTTAGGGAAAATGTGAGTCATTTACTACATAAATACGCATTTCTACGCCGTTGCAAAGAGAGTAGACTTAGGTCATATGGCTCCTACAGGTGGATATCATTCTTTATATTTTGTCATGGACAAAACGTTCATGTGGTATCATAGAAATAATTTAATTAATATTCATGTTGTTATTATTTCTTACATGACTATTCATGGAGTAAATGGTCAATAAATCAGGTCTCAAGTGTAAGTAGATCTACATGTGTTTGTGAATACAAGAGCCTAGCTTACCTGAGTTTCTGAATTTGTGTCCATGCATGTACAGGAAGGTGTTTGGGTTCGAGTTTCTGAACACCTCGGTACGAAGCTCAAACAAGCTGATATAGTGGGCTACTAGGAAATGTTGCTGTGGAAGTCGCATTGCACCCGCTGGAATAATCAAGTAACCTCCAATTTGACGAACAAGAATTTATATTGCTAGGTCGTGATCAGATATAAGTTGACCGAACATCTAAGCACTTACAATGCTCATCGCGACCGGGTTCGCATTTGCAAACAGTGTGGATCAAGATGATCAGATATCGAGAGAGTAACTTGCAATGCCAATGGTTTAAAATAGAGGAGAGGGTAATTTGGATCTTTTGAAGTCGGACCTTTTCTTTCTATATATACATATACTGACTCAAACCTGTCTTGCCCCTGCAATGGTATCTAGTTCTGGAAACCCCATTTGAGTACAGGGATACCTGTATGTTAAAGGAATTTACCTTCACAATGGATACCATCGTCGAAACCTCGGTAGGTCTGTACCCTTCCACCAACACGGTCACTGGCTTCCAGAATTGTGACCTTGAAGAAACAAAGGCTAGTTTCTATGGTTACTAAGCAGTTGTCATAAAATAGCCTTTACTCAATATGTGATTTTCTGAATCATAATTCACCCAATTAAAAGAGTATCATTTTGTAAAATAGGAGAACTCTATAACTATTTTCTCAAAATAAGAGGACTTGTCCAACTACGATTAAATACCATTAGTTGCAACCATTAATCTGCTGAATACTTAACATCCGGCTACAACAAGGATCTCACACAGGGGCCCATCACTAGGCTTTGTGGTGAAGGAGAATTAATACTTGGCTACCACATGCATCTTTCACCGGGGCCCATCACGAGCCATTGTGGTGAACGAGAATTTAAACTGGGCTACTCCTTTTCTAAGCAATTACAATGTATCACTGAAGAAAATTATTTGTACGACAATCTAGAGCAGACCATGACCATAGGGCTCCCTCGGGTACCCTTTGATTTGGGACCACACAGATTGCACAGGTATCATACACATTTTTCCTGCAAATTACAAATTCTTCAACATCCTGCAAGGATTTATGCATGTCTGTTACTTTGAAAAATTCGTTATATATACAATCAATCGTATATATTTGATAATGGATTCATATTGACGTTTCCTATGCATTAGGGTCCAATGTGAATACACCACACAGTTCGTACCGCTGTGTAAACATCACTACAAAGATATCCATGTATTTACCTCTGTTTCTTACGCAACCCAGTAGCAGTACCCCTACAAACCTTGTGCCCGACCTGAGCCAGCTCATATGCGGCAGTCAAACCAGCCATTCCCGCACCAACCACGATTACGTCATTGACCTTTTCAGTAGGCACTGTGGCCCTGTATAATGTCTCCTTGTTTGGAAGGTTGTTGTATTTAGCGAAAGCATAATGTAGACCACCGTCAGTTATCCAGGACAGGAATTCTCGGTAGTTTTTATCTTGTTGGGTGCCATAATTGATACTTTTCTGAAATATCAAGTTACAATAGTTTCTTCCAAACCAATTTTGCGCTATCACACATGGCTACAGCGACGAGGAAGAAGTAGATGATGCTGATGACGATGAAGAATCTGATGAAAATAAGAATGATGAAGGTGATAATTATGATCACGACGACGATGATGATGATGTAATTGATAACAACGATAACCACGTGTGATATAGTTCCTTTTAGCGTTGTAAATCTGACTGGTTTAAGGAAATAGTCCGTCTACGTGCATGTCGACTTATACTATTTTGAGTTCTATTATTGCATTAGATTTAAAGGGCTCTAAAATATATCTAAGTGAAACTGACTTTAGAGTCGAGAAACACCGGTCTCATATAACGCAAATTCCCGAAGCGTCAACCGGAGAATATTGTTGTTTCTACCACTATATAACACACGGCGGCGACGACGACGACGACGATGATGATGATGATTATGATGATGACGATGATGATATGATTGGTGAAATGAGGTCATTATTTAAAGAACAGTGAGAGAGATAAAATATGGACAGTAAATAAATACACAAGGAAATATAAAATATATCTACCGCGATTTCTGGATCCATTGATGGCTTCGAGCTGTACGATGTTTATCGATGATCTGAGGTCGACGGAAATATTGAACACAATTTTAACAATCTGCAGTCTGAATAATTGTCATCTGCAAATAATGTCGTCTGCTTCAATTCTAAACGTATATTTTCTTCGTTTATTTAAAAAAAAAAGAGTGCTTTGATGACAAACAATTTGGATCCTAGTTACGCCTAGTTACTCGGCGTCACTCGGCGTCTCAACAGTGCGTTTCGTGTTAACATTTGTGTGATTGAAACTTTAAAGAGATTACAAGAAAGTTCACAAATTGGATTTTCTGAAAGAAACTCCACCAATTTAGCTAATCCACGTAGCAGACGAGAATTTCTCATTCACACTGTGTATGTTTTATAGAAAATACACACCGATCTCTTCAAAGAGAAAATCTGCATATAAATGTGTGTGTGATAAGTAGTATCCTTTATGCACATACCATTTAAGCTTCCTTATGTTCAGAAAATAGTGTTCGTATTTATCGAATTATGCCGCACACATTAATATGAAGAGTAACTTAAGCATTGCAACTTAATACACGTGTCTGCATAATATCATATTGTCGTCTGCTTCAGTCTGTCAATTTTAGTCCAAAGAGTCATGAGGCCATTGAGTACGAAAGGGGATATTTGAATATCAAACAGTACATATTCTGACCGGAGGGCTTCGTCCGGAGTATTTCGATCCGGGTCTACACTGTTTGCGAACGCCAATAAACTCGCGTCCCACATTAACATCGGAAATCGTTGCACGCTAGCGGCGAAAACTTGTGATTATACAAAACACATTTAACATGTCATCAGAATCCAAGTTGTTTAACTTTTCCCCCATATATATATACGCATTTGTACGCCTTTGCCGTCTGATCAGGGTCCGCTATATTTGCTTTTGATATACAGTTGAACTTCGATATCTCGAACTCGGATAACTCGAACTTCGGGATAACTCGAACAAAACGTTCAGTCCTTCCTAAACTTACAATACAGAATTGCTTCAATAATGTATCTCTACAGCTATCTAGAAACACATGTGACAACTTAATACAGGTCTAAAGTAATGCTGAAAGCTCCTACAGGAGCTTTCAGCATTACTTTAGACCCGTATTAAGCTCTGGCCTTGAGAAATTGTTCAGATTAGAAATCGGATGACTCGAACTTCTGTAATTTTTATGGTCCCTTGAGGTTCGAGTTATCGAAGTTCAGCTGTAATATAAATACGATTCTGCAGTTTTGTCATGGCAAACCCTTCTTGATTCACGCAGGGGTCTGGACCGCTTCATGGGAGTCTACATGTACTATATAATAACAAGGTTTCCACTTAGTAGAACGGACACCCGTGTACCACAAGTACAACTATGAATGTAACTCTTGCAATTTCAATGATGTTTGTCAATGACCAAAAAAACACGTGAAATTTTGAGAAAAAATTTGTTGGATTGATACTTGTTCATAAGTTAACTTTATAAGATTATATTCATTTGATAGAAAATATATTGGCTTTCAATAGCCGAAAGACTTACGGAATTATCATTCAAATTGTAAGAGTTATAGTCATATTTGTACTCGTGATACACGGATATCCGTTCTTCTAGTTGGAACCATTGTTATTATAGTATATATAGACCCCCATGAAGCGGTCCAGACCCCTGTGATGCTATTACAACAATTAATATATAGAGAATAATAGGTTAGTGCCGTAGATGGGACGCCTTTATCCGACGAGGGGAGAAAACGTTGAGGAGAGGCTTGCCGAGCCTCAACTGTTTTCTCTCCGAGTCGGATAAAGGCGTCCCATCTACGGCACTAACCTATTATTCGATTTATCCAGTCAATTTAGTTAAATATCTTTTTTCATACTCATAAAACATAACACTCTTGAAATAATTTACATTGAAAATGCGGTTTTTCGATCAACGGATCCCTCCCTTTTCATTTCCATTTAGACGTAAATAGATCTAATGAGCTACCGCAGAGGAAAATAGTTTCGATACTTGCATTACAAGAGGGGAAAACGTGGTTAAATCTGAAAAATAAGATGAGTTGAATCGAGGGTCGGTAAGTTATTTCAAACAGACATGGTTATATTCTCTGGTCAAATTCGATTTCCATAGTCTCAGTTTCTATTTTTAGATAGACCTAACGTCACTCATAAATCGATGGAACTGAACAGGCTATATTTAGGTCTATGACTATCACCGCCCCTGTAAGAGTTTATCAATCAAATTATCATGAGAGTGAAAAGAAAACATTTACTATTTATCTGTCAATCTTTGCTTCTAGGCTTGGTTTTATCAAAAAAGCGTTTCGTCAGCGGTGGATTAAATTAATAAAACTGATAATTCAACGTCACTTTGTATGTGGCCTCAGTGGCGTAATCGGTAAGGACGACGTCTCTAGAGTGATTAGAATTAGTTTTTGTAGGATCAGGCGCGGGTTCGAATCCAGCTATAGCCAATTATTTTTATTTTTTCTCATTTGAATAATTCTTTTGGTGAATTTTCTGTTAGATCTATTCCGTCAACATGATTTTTATGCATATTTACAGAAAATTAAAATAGTTCCATGGTTATAGAATCATTACGCCTATCTACTAACCTAATAAACCTTCTACTACCGGAAGTAACCTAATAAACCTAAGTTTATCTGCACCCCCTTTATTATGTTTCTAGAGAAGCCTGGTGACTGGATAAAAATGGTATTCATGCCATCAGTAGATCTATGTCTTACAAGAATATTCGCAGAGTAAAGGGTTATGAATATTCATGGAGTAAAGGGCTAACTGCATTTAATCGCTTTCTGCCATTAGCGAATCTGTGATAATACTTGCAAACAGATTTGGTCAAGAGGACGCAAACTGTTCGACACTGATTAACCCTTTCACCGCCACAGTCGTGTAAATCCACCACGACAAATAGTGCAGTCCCAGATCAGACGCCGCCTTTTCAAGGCGGCGTCTGATCAGGGACTTCACTATTTGTCTCAATCTCTAGTTCTATATATGTGCTTTATTCCTTTTACATTTGCATTTATTTATCCCATTTCCTTATTTTACTGTATGTTTTAACAAAGTTGGATTGCAGACGACAATTAGAAATTTGGCGCCGAAAGGGTTAAATAAAGAAAACGCCATTTTAAACTCTGAAGCAGACGATTATCTTAGCAGATGAAATTTATTTAGCACCGAAAGTGTTAACCCATTCCCTCCTATAAACGCCTTTAGACGTCTCTGCAAACGTCACTTGTTAAAACCATTGTGATAAATAGAGCATTTGCTCCTATAGGAGGAAATGCTCTATTTATCACATTGGTTTAAAATTACAAAATTCTAAAGTTTTCCTTTTCTCTAGTTAATGCTCCTTTTCGGTAGATTTATTCAAAGAGGTTGGATCTAAAAATAGCCTATGAGGAAATGGGTTGAAGAGACAGTCTCTACTTGCAACGCGTTTTAAAAATGCTTAAAATTACATAAAACGTTCGTCCTGCATTAATCTACTACATGCCTTTATAATAATATTTTATGTGGTCGCTTTATGGAGGGTTTACTGTATGAGCCAACATATTCAACAGTCCAAAGAGAACCTAACACTAACGACCGACTGATGGTGGTTGTTGTATAATGAGGATCTGGATACAGTCTATGGTGTCTTAATTTCTTAGTCGTATACTTGAGCTTACCTGGATCTGACTGTAATGTACGCACTGTGGATTTAGGTGCGCGGGGACATACTCCCTAGGAATAAGTGTCACGTTAGATAGCTGTAGGTGGAGCAAATGCTCTATTTATCACAATGTTTTTCAATAATACAAGATTCTAAAAGTCTCCCTTTCTCTAGTAAATGACACGAAAATGAAAATGACACGGAAATGACACTAATTTGAAAACTGATTGTGACAATGATATTTCTATTATACGATTTTATGAAGTTAAATGTTTTGAATGTGGAGAATAAATGTATTGGTACAGTGAAAACTTGATTATTCGAACACTCACGTAGCCTCTTGGAGACAGTTGACAGCTTACGGCCGGGTGAAAGTTATGCAGAAATCTTTCTTTATGACTTTCAACCAGCAAAAAGCATCCACCTGCCTAAAAGGGTCTAAATTGTTCATATTAAAATATCGAATTATCTCACAGGAACATTCTGCATTGCATTTGTCCTATATTAACGCTTTCCCTCATATAAACGTGTTTTCATGCATTTGCAAACAGAGTAGACCAAGATCAGACGGCTCCTAAAGGAGCCGTCTGATCAGGGTCTACTCTGTTGGCTTATAGAGTTTGATAGATCTGTTTCTTTGCTTTCTAAAATGTCTACAATGGTCCACCTTGCATGTTTCTTTATAACTATTTTGTTAATGAATAATCATTAGGTATTGAAATTTGAAATAAACATAGAACAGGGACAGGGTTAAACAAACACCTGCTTTTAAAGACTCCTATGTCAATAAATTAATAAATCACGTGCATGCATTAGCGATACTATTATGTCAACCTTTTGAATGTGGTACAGTAAAATCTCGATTATTCGAACATTCACGTAACATTATCGATCTTTAAGATGGGTGACAGCTTACTGCCGGGTGAAAGTCACGCAGAAAGCACCTGTAGGAGCTTTCTGTATGACTTTCACCCTGCAATAAGCAACCCCCTGCCTAAAAGGGTCTAAATTCGTCTATACTAAAATTTAGAATTATCCCATAGGAATTTTCTGCATTACTTTTGCCCTACATTAAGCAACTGTCTACTTTTAAACACTTATATGTTAATATATTCTGTGGTTGCATTAGCGAAACTTCACTGTACCAATGGTTGTGCATATGCTATATGAGAAATGTCTTTTCGATTATCATACTGTGCAAGAAACTATTTGAGAAACTATTGAAACTATAATGCTATAAAATACCGGTAGTGATCGTTTCAGTGAGTGATGGTGACTGAGTAACAGCAATGAAATGTTTCAGATTTATTAACTCAAAAGCAGGCGGTATTTTTTCTCAAGCAAATGTAGAAAAAGAAACTAACTTCAGCTTTGTTTATTTGCAATAACGAGTGTTTTAACCCAAGAACATTCTCTAGGGATCCATGGTAAGAGGTGTACTGTAGAATCCATATGAAGCAGTCATTAAATGAATATGCACTGATGTGTCCCCTGTAGGATCTTTCAGTATCACTTTCGTCCTGCATTGAGCGACTACCTGCCTTTAAATCCAAGAATTATGCTTTTCTATGTGGTCGCTTTAGAGAAGTTTTGCTGTATTAGCCAGCACACTTATCAGTCAAAAACGAACTTAACCCTTCGCTTGCTATTCACGTCAATATGCTTACCTGTAAATAGTGAAAACCCAGATGAGACAGTTCCTACAGGAGCTGTGTCATTAGAGTCTGCACTATTTACAGGTTGATTGTGCAGTCAGTGCATTCCACAGCAGTGATTAAACAGTGCAATACTTGTACACAGTGAAGATATATGTAATTATACAACAGGGCATTAGTAAAGAAGGAGAAATGTGTTTTGAAATCCTGCAAGAGAAGGGTTAAACAACACGACCGACAGGTGGTGGTTACCTTACAATGTGGACCTGAGTACAGCCTATAATTCATTGTCTTCTTATTGCTTTAGAATGATGTCAATTTGTGCCCATGTGATATTCATTTCAGCAATGAGATAGGGCGGACAACTGGACCATCTTCAATATTGGACTGGAGGCAATATGCCTGGATAAGTCCAGAGAAGATGGCTCCTTGTATCCATGCTTTGCTCCACGACAAGCCTTCTCCTGCCAAATACAAAGGCAGATCCTCCGTGGGCGTCACCAGTGTCTCCATGCGATCTACATAACCTACATATCCCAAAGAAGCACTCATACATCGGGAAAATGGTTCCTTGTGCCAAGCCTGAACCTTTCCGCACTCAAATTCTGTTTTAATTTCAGGATGGATCTGGGCAATCTGTTCCACAGCTTCTTCTATTGCTTTCTTCTCGTCTTTATCTCCTAATTCGTGTGCGTTATTACCCCAAGCGTAGACCATTAGAATCCCGCGTTGGCTGCCAGACTGACTCAACTTCTCCGATGTACAATAATGAATTTGTCCAATTGTCTGAGAAGTTTTGGAAAAGCCTCCCTCACAGAGATCTTTTTCCCAAAATCGACTTCGGCACTGAAGAATGAGCTTAGTTGCATCATAAGGAGTGATGTCTTCAAGGGCTTGTTTCTTAGTCTCTGGGAGAGGTAGGTCCAACTGTTTTAAGACTGGTAAAGAAACTGTTACAATAACTGCATCCCCATCATACATACTAGATTTTCCAGTGACCCTGTTTCTGCAGATTATTCTTACACGATTCTTTCCTTGCGAACCTTTGATGATTTCACATCGTGTCACAACTGCATCATATATTATGTTGTTCAGAAGTTCTACTTCATTATTCCAGCCCTTTTCATTCTTCGCCAAAAATGACTTTGGTAGGGTGTCCATCCCTTCCAGTATTCCATACATTGGATAGCCCAACCATTTTCCCACTGTCTTGCGAAGGATGCCAGCCAGTTCTCTATCAAGTAAGGGAATGTAATGGGATTCCTGCAAGATATAGTGACAATAAATAGTGTAAACAAGTACATGTATATAACATATTTTTAGTCCGCCTCTAAAGAGCTTCGGTCTCACGTGAAGGAGGTCGCAGGATACATTTATCGTCTACAAACTTTGTCGTCAGCTACAATATTTTTGTTGCAAAAACAATTTTCACAGTAACAAACAGTTTGGACCCTAATGAGACGCCGAGTAAATCGGTGTCTCATCTGACCTTGTCAGCGTAAGAGTTAAATTTAAAAGAGTTAAATTTAGGACTACTTTTTCCTCGATACCTGATGAATAATCATGTAAAAACAATGACGTCATTAGCTGAATTCTTTTTAACCCTTTCACTGCCAATGCCGGATCTGTGATAACCTATGAAAACAGTTTGGATCCAGATGAGACGCCGAGTAACTCGGCGTCTCATCAGGATCCAAACTGTTTGTTACTGTTACTTTGTTTTTGAAACAAAAATGAAGAAAATCAAAATAATGAAAATTTGTAGCAGATGACAAAGTTAGCAGATGACAGAGTTTGGCAGCGAAAGGGTTAATGGTATGTAACTGCCATGTAGTGTGGGGAAACGGACCCATTTTTTCTCGATCATTGGAATCATGTTCATGTATCATTCATCATTTAAAAATCACGATTTAATTCTTCTATTGCGGGTTTGTTTGTGTTTAGGTAAAGGCCAAGTATGCGTTGTAGGTTTGCAATCAATGTATATCCACCCAAGTCATTCTGTCTAAAATATGACATTTGATAATGGTATACTTTGTTTTAAAGCGTACATCGCAAACTGATTATGTTCAGATAAACAAAGCGACAAACAATATAATATATAATATATACCCTGACAAGATCTTTGTCTTTGTCTGGTTTTTACTGTTTGCTAAAGCGGATGGTCCCCATAAGGTTATGTATAAAAGATTATACATAAATCATCACATCGGAACCTGCACGTTGTGATAGCCGGGTACTGTGATAAATAGGCACATCACTTCTATCAGGGAAAGTTAAGGACAGTGATAGGGCTGAACGATGTGATAGCCGGGTACTGCGATAAATAGGCACATCACTTCTATCAGGGAAAGTTAAGGACAGTGCTAGGGCTGAACGATCGAGTATAACGATAATGTGATTACTGTTGTATCATTTAACCTTTAGCCTGCTGAGCAAATTATTTTTACATAATTTTACACCTACTACATTTTCATATTACATAAGACATCAAACAGGCATATTTGGAGGCAAACTATCCGGAGGGGAACAGCTGCATATGAAAAGTCTAGACAACTGACTGAAGTTGAGAAACGTGTAGCAAGCAAGACCAAATAAAAAAAGTATATGCATTGAACGCTCTATCGCGTGTCGCATTGGTGGCCGCCGATGTGCATCTGGCTTTGGGTTAAGGTCCCATATGAGGGTACACAGATAGCCCCCACGCACACACATGCCCAACCAAGCGCTAGGTTGGACTTTATCGATTACAATAGTCGACCATATATATACATTTTCAAAATTCATGTTATAATCAAGTGTTCTGCCAAAATGCAATCAGAGTGGCAAACATTTTGGATATTGATGAGACACCGAATTACTCGGTTCTCATCGGGATCCAAACTGTTTGCAAAGGTTTTCACTCATCCGACCATAGTAGGCTAAAGGTTAATGTATCTATGGTGGCAATCACGGCATACAACAGCATTATACATGTATCTGTTCCAGGAAGGCAACGTCTAACAATACAATGTCTTTATTGCACAAAACATACATACTTTGTTTATAACAAAGACAAATCATCATTACAATTTATATATTACAAGAATACATTAAAGGCAATGCACAATAAACAAAACGTTTTCCTAGAAGAACTTTAATCTGCAGATTTTAAATATATCTAAATCTAAATAACATGAATTCCGAAATAGTCTGTATCTATTTTTCTTTTTGATTTACTTATTGAACTCTCAGTTGGTTTGCAAAATAAACGTATATAGCTTCGTCTTGTTTTAAGACACACAAGGTTTTTAAATCTCTGTATAGTAGGCCATGTATAGTAATACTTTTTTAGATACCTTTTTTAAGAAGTTCAAAATTTGGACAAATAAACAGAAAATGATATTCTGTTTCAACTTGCTTGTTAGCGCAATTTAAACATAATCTTTGATTACGAGGTATGTTCTTGTATCTTGATCGTTCTATTTCTAAGTCGTGATGGTATTCTGAATCGAGTGAGAGCAATTCTATATCTATTTTCTTTCATATCTTAATAATCCATATGTTTCTAACCTGTTCGAATTGTTTATCTTAACGTACCAACTTTGTATGTTTCAGTTATTTGATATTTGATGGTTCCAAAATCTATTTTTATGATATTTTGATTATGCCATATAAAATATAGATTACAGTTTTCTAAAATTTCTATAATTTTGTTGGCCTAATTATTGCCATTATAGTAATTTCCTTGTTCTAAATCTGTTCTTAAATTTAAATATGTTTCATATGAGAGTGACTGTTTGTTGGATTTTAATATTTTAATCCAATATTTTATTATAATTATTTATTATTTATACATGTATATATTTTATTATAATTATAATTCGTTTTACTGACATTGGGAATGTACCCAGTTCTACGTATAATGCTTCAATATGTGTCGATAATTTAACTCCTAATAGTTTTCTCCAAAATTTAGAGTGGATCCTCTCGACGCTTTTTCCAATATGATGTTCCCAAATTCCCAAGGCATAGCTTAATGTTGGGGCAATAATTGTATCAAAGAGGTTTATTTTATTTTTGATTGGTAATTCAGTTTGATTAAAAATAGTGAACAACTTGTGCAATGAGGAAGAGGCATTTTGAGCTATACGTTCTATGGTTTCATGTGCCGTTTTTAAATAGAAATACCCCTAGATATTTAAATGATTTTACTAGCAGGCACTGTATTTGACTTGTGTCCTGAATTATCTTTAATATTCTGAATTTTCCTTTATTTGAAACGATCTTTATCTAATCTAAGGACAAAGGAATAGTTCCGTCCCCTTTGTTCAATAACTGTTCAGTTCAGTAAACAGTGATTTTGCGGTTGATTGATCCTGTTTGCAAACAACTCGAATCAAGATCATATACTAAACAACTCGGCTGCTTAGGATTCTCAGTCTCAACTTGGATACATCAGATGGGAAATAAAACAAAGGTGATTATAAGTTGACCGAACCTTAACCCTTCTCTTGATGAATTTTAAAATACATTTCTCCTTCTTTACTCATACCCTGTTGTATAATTACATATATCTTCACTGTGTACAAGTATATCGCTGTGCAATCACTGCTCTGGAGTGCATTGGTTGCACAATCAACTTGTAAATAGTGCAGACCCTGATGAGCTGTCTCCAGGAGCTGTCTCATCTGGGTCTTCACTATTTACAGGTAGGTATATTGACGTGAATAGCAAGCGAAGGGTTAATTTTACTGAAACATTAGGATTTATTAGACTTTTACCTCATACAGACGGCTTTTGAAACATTTTCTGAGTAGACCCAGATACGACAGCTCCCATAGGAGCTGTCTGAACAGAGTCTGCTATGTTTGCTTATGGAATGACATATAATAGTAATGTCGCAGTCAAACCATTCCTTCTTAATGAGTACATGTACATGTAATAGTTCAGTATATACAAATTCAAGTAGAATAAATTTTTAACCCATTCCCCCATATTGACACCTTTTGATGCCTCTGCAAAAGTAACCTGTTGAAACCATTGTGATAAATAAAGCATTTGCTCCTATAGGAGCAAATACTATATTTATCACAATGGTTTCAAACTACAAAATTCTATATTATATTTTCTTCTTTTCTCTAGTTAATGCTCCTTTTCGGTAGATTCATTGAAAGAGGTTGGATCTAAAAATAGCCTATGAGGGAATGGGTTAAATAAACAGTCATGAGGAGAGAGGGTGGTATGCCATTATCTTACCTTGTATGCCTTAATGGCTGCCTCGGACCAGGGTCTAAATTTGTCCCGCTGTTCTTCTTGACCGGAGTCACTACGCAAGAAAGTGTTAACTGTCCAACTGCTCCATTTTCGTATCCACGACTGCCATTCATGTTCGGAGGACTCCAGGGTCAGTTCTGTCATCACTGGTTCAAAGGTCCTTTTGAAAAGGTCAACTGTAGCAGAACAGTTGATAAAAAGGGAATAAAATATTTCATCCTGTCATTATTTATACTTTTCTTCAGAGCTACAGATAACTGTGCGTACTCAAATACTAAAATCGTCATTTCTCCACCAGAGCTACAGATAACTGTGCGTACTCAAATACTAAAATCGTCATTTCTCCACCAAACCCTATGTTGTGACCACTCTTTAGAATCGTCTCTTCGAGAGACGATTATAAAGAGTGGTCACAGCATAGGGTTTGGTGGAGAAATAAAGAAGTTTTACTTGAAAATGTTTTAACTTACGCATCTTATTTGGACATCTGCTTTACTCCATAGATGCACCTTTTGACACGCTTTCAAACAGAGAAGACGGAGATGAGACTAATCAGGGTCTACTCTGTTTGTATATAGATTGGATTATACAGCTTTTACCAGGGTCAAATCTTTTCTGGTGCATATGCCATTATAAATGTTAAACATATTGATATCCATACATACATAATTTATGAAACAGTCCCCTAATATTGCCTAATATACGTCTTTTGACGTATCTGTCACCTTTTGAAATCATTGTGATAAATAGAGTATTTGCTCCATAGGAGTAAATGCTCTATTTTTCACAATGGTTTCAACGAGTGACCCTTTAAGAGGCGTCAAAATAAGGTAATGGCTTATACCAACATTCACTGACGATTGTATATGAACATATTGCAAATGCACTGTTTTAACTCTTCGCTTGCTATTCACGTCAATATACCTACCTGTAAATAGTGAAGACCCAGATGAGACAGCTCTTGCAGGAGCTGTCTCATCAGGGTCTGCACTATTTACAAGTTGATTGTGCAGCCAGTGCACTCCACAGCAGTGATTGCACAGCGAAATACTTGTACACAGTGAAGATATATGTAATTATACAACAGGGCATGAGTAAAGAAGGAGAAATGTATTTTAAAATTCAGCAAGAGAAGGGTTAACAGCAGGAACGCCATTTTACCGACATGAAGACTTGACTCACCAATTCCATTCACATTATGTCCCTGTGGTAGATTGGCATCCCAGCCTGGCCACAACTTGTCACAGTACTCGCGGTTCTTAAGTTGCCAGTCTGAAAAGAAAGGAATAGTTACCCGGAATTGTGACAACATTTTACTCGATGTTTCATCTGGACCCAGATTGCGTATGATATCAAAGACCCATCTAATGGGGTTAAGCAATTATTGTTGTACTATTCATGGACTGAATTTTTATATTTTCAATTAACATTGAAATAGTTGACCGTGACAGAAACTTAAGAATATGATGTGTATTATTCTAAGTAAACGAGGGACGACCCGATAGGAGCTGTCTGATTTGGTTCTATTCTGTTTTTCAAACGCTCAAAAGTTCGCTTTTCTTAGGGAAAATGTTAATCGTTCACTACATAAATACACATTTCTACGCCGTTGCAAAGAGGGTAGACGAAGGTCAGATGACTCCTACAGGTGGATATCATTCTTTATATTCTGTCATGGACAAAACGTATTGTGTTCATGTGGTATCATACAAATAATCTAATTAATATTCATGATGCTATTATTTCTTACATGAATATTCATGGAGTAAATGGTCAATAAATCAAGTCTCAAGTGTAAGTAGATCTATATGTATTTGTGAATACAACATAATGGCTTACCTGAGTTTCTGAATTTGTGTCCATGCATGTACAGGAAGGTGTTTGGGTTCGAGTTTCTGAACACCTCGGTACGAAGCTCAAACAAGCTGATATAGTGCGCTACTAGGAAATGTTGCTGTGGAAGTCGCATTGCACCCGCTGGAATAATCAAGTAACGTCCAATTTGACGAACAAGAATTAATATTGCTAGGTCGTGATCAGATATGAGTTGACCGAACATCTTAACACTTACAATGCTCATCGCGACCGGGTTCGCATTTGCAAACAGTGTGGATCAAGATGATCAGGGTCCATGCTTATAAATCTTTTAGTTGAGTCTGAGATCGTTCTCAAGCTTTTGACCAATCAAAAGCTTGAGAACTCAAATCTGACCAATCAAAAGCCTGAGAACGAAACTCAGACTCAACTAAAAGCTTTATAAGCATGGACCCAGATATCGAGAAAGTAACTTGCAATGCCAAGGGTTTAAAATAGAGGAGTGGGTAATTTGGATCTTTTGAAGTCGGACCTTTTCTTTCTATATATACATATACTGACTCAAACCTGTCTTGCCCCTGTAATGGTATCTAGTTCTGGAAACCCCATTTGAGTACAGGGATACCTGTTTGTTAAAGGAATTTACCTTCACAATGGATACCATCGTCGAAACCTCGGTAGGTCTGTACCCTTCCACCAACACGGTCACTGGCTTCCAGAATTGTGACCTTGAAGAAACAAAGGCTAGTTTCTATGGTTACTAAGCAGTTGTCATAAAATAGCCTTTACTCAATATGTGATTTTCTGAATCATATTTCACCCAATTAAAAGAGTATCATTTTGTAAAATAGGAGAACTCTATAACTATTTTCTCAAAATAAGAGGACTTGTCCAACTACGATTAAATACCATTAGTTGCAACCATTAATCTGCTGACTACTTAACATCCGGCTACAACAAGGATCTCACACAGGGGCCCATCACATGGCTTTGTGGTGAAGGAGAATTAATACTTGGGCTACCACATGCATCTCTCACCGGGGCCCATCACGAGACATTGTGGTAAACGAGAATTTAAACTGGGCTACTCCTTTTCTAAACAATTAAAATGTATCACTGAAGAAAATTATTTGTACGACACTATAGAGCAAACCATGATCATAGGACTCCCTCGGGTACCCTTTGATTTGGGACCACACAGATTGCACAGGTATCATACACATTGTTCCTGCAAATTACAAATCCGAACTTCAAATAAATTCTTCAACATCCTGCAAGTATTTATGCATGCCGGTTACTTTGAAAAATTCGTAATATACACAATCAATCGTATATATTTGATAATGGATTCATATTGACGTTTCCTATTCATTAGGGTCCAATGTGAATACACCACACAGTTCGTACCGCTGTGTAAATAGCACTACAAAGATATCCATGTATTTGCCTCTGTTTCTTACGCAACCCAGTATCAGTACCCCTACAAACCTTGTGCCCGACCTGAGCCAGCTCATATGCGGCAGTCAAACCAGCCATTCCCGCACCAACCACGATTACGTCCTTGACCTTTCCAGTAGGCACTGTGGACCTGTATAATGTCTCCTTGTTTGGAAGGTTGTTGTATTTAGCGAAAGCATAATGTAGACCACCGTCAGGAATTCTCGGTAGTTTTTATCTTGTTGGGTGCCATAATTGATACTTTTCTGAAATATCAAGTTATAATACACGGTACGTATAGTTTCTTCCAAACCAATTTTGCGCTATCACACATGGCTACAGCGACGAGGAAGAAGTAGATGATGCTGATGACGATGAAGAATCTGATGAAAATAAGAATGATGAAGGTGATAATTATGATCACGACGACGATGATGATGATGCAATTGATAACAACGATAACCACGTGTGATATAGTTCCTTTTAGCGTTGTAAATCTGACTGGTTTAAGGAAATAGTCCGTCTACGTGCATGTCGACTTATACTATTTTGAGTTCTATTATTGCATTAGATTTAAAGGGCTCTAAAATATATCTAAGTGAAACTGACTTTAGAGTCGAGAAACACCGGTCTCATATATCGCAAATTCGCGAAGCGTCAACCGGAGAATATTGTTGTTTCTACCACTATATTACACACGGCGGCGACGACGACGACGACGACGATGATGATGATGATGACGATGATGACGATGATGATATGATTGGTGAAATGAGGTCATTATTTAAAGAACAGTGAGAGAGATAAAATATGGACAGTAAACAAATACACAAGGAAATATAAAATATATCTACCGCGATTTCTGGATCCATTGATGTCTTCGAGCTGTACGATGTTTATCGATGATCTGAGGTCGGCGGAAATATTGAACACAATTTTAACAATCTGCACTCTGAATAATTGTCATCTGCAAATAATGTCGTCTGCTTCAATTCTAAACGTATATTTTCTTCGTTTATTTAAAAAAAAAAGAGTGCCATGATGACAAACAATTTGGATCCTAGTTACGCCGAGTTACTCGGCGTCACTCGGCGTCTCAACAGTACCACACCGGCTGCAACTTTTATCACAACCCCGTCAGTAGAGTACTAAAACCGTACCAAACTAGCTGCAACGGTTATCAGAAACCCGTCAGTAGAATACTGACAGTTAAACTGACTTATTCGATGTCACGTTTGCACGTACGCATCTCAGTTTTGAATTTCTTTGGTGAAATCTAGATAAAGATGTTCCCCAAACGTCATGATATGCGTTTCGTGTTGACATATGTGCGATTGAAGCTTTAAAGAGATTACAAGAAAGTTCACAAATTGGATTTTCTGAAAATGTGTCTGAATAAGAAAACTCCACCAATTTAGCTAATCCACGTAGCAGACGAGAATTTCTCATTCACACTGTGTATGTTTTATAGAAAATACACACCGATCTCTTCAAAGAGAAAATCTGCATATAAATGTGTGTGTGTGTGTGTGTGTGTGTGTGTGTGATAAGTAATATCCTTTATGCACATACCATTTAAGCTTCCTTATGTTCAGAAATAGTGTTCGTATTTATCGAATTATGCCGCACACATTTATATGAAGAGTAACTTAAACATTGCAACATAATACACGTGTCTGCATAATATCATATTGTCGTCTGCTTCAGTCTGTCGATTTTAGTCCAAAGGGTCATGAGTCCATTGAGTACGAAAGGGGATATTTGAATATCAAACAGTACATATTCTGACCGGAGGGCTTCGTCCGGAGTATTTCGATCCGGGTCTACACTGTTTGCGAACGCCAATAAACTCGTGTCCCACATTAACATCGGAAATCGTTGCACGCTAGCGGCGAAAACTTGTGATTATACAATACACATTTAACATGTCATCAGAATCCAAGTTCTTTAACTTTCCCCCCATATATATACGCATTTGTACGCCTTTGCAAATAGGAGCCGTCTGATCAGGGTCCGCTATGTTTGCTTTTGATATACAATTGAACTTCAATATCTCGAACTCGGATAACTCAAACTTCGGGATAACTCGAACAAAACGTTCAGTCCTTCCTAAACTTACAATACGGAATTGCTTCAATAAAATGTATCTCTACAGCTATCTAGAAACACATGTGACAACTTAATACAGGTCTAAAGTAATGCTGAAAGCTCCTACATGAGCTTTCAGCATTACTTTAGACCCGTATTAAGCTCTGGCCTTGAGAAATTGTTCAGATTAGAAATCGGATGACTCGAACTTCTGTTATCTCGAACTAATTTGTACGGTCCCTTGAAGTTCGAATTATCGAAGTTCAGCTGTAATATAAATATGATTCTGCAGTTTAGTCATGGCAAACCCTTCTTGATTCCATATGCTATTCACACAGGGGTCTGGACCGCTTCATGGGGGTCTACATGTACTATATAATAACAAGGTTTCCACTTAGTAGAACGGACACCCGTGTACCACAAGTACAAATATGAATGTAACTTTTGCAATTTCAATGATGTTTGTCAATGACCAAAAAAACCCCACGTGAAATGTTGAGAAAATCATTGTTGGATTGATACTTGTTCATAAGTTAACGTTATAAGATTATATTTATTTGATAGACAAATATATTGGCTTTCAATAGCCGAAAGACTTACGGAATTATCATTCAAATTGTAAGAGTTATAGTCATATTTGTACTCGTGATACACGGATATCCGTTCTTCTAGTTGGAACCATTGTTATTATAGTATATATAGACCCCATGAAGCGGTCCAGACCGCTGTGATGCTATTACAACAATTAATATAAATGGTATTCATGCATTCAGTAGATATATGTCTTACAAGAATATTCGCAGAGTAAAGGGTTATGAATATTCACGGATGGAGTAAAGGGCTAACACCATTTAATCGCTTGCCGCCATTAGCGAATCTGTGATAATACTTGCAAACAGTTTTGGTCAAGAGGATACAAACTGTCCGACACTGATAAAATAAAGAAAACGCCATTTTAAACTCTGAAACAGACGCTAATCTTAGCAGATGAAATTTATTTAGCGCCGAAAGCGTTAACCCATTGCCTCCTATAAACGCCTCTAGACGTCCCTGCAAACGTCACTCGTTGAAACCATTGTGATAAATAGAGCATTTGCTCCTATAGGAGCAAATGCTCTATTTATCACATTGGTTTAAAATTACAAAATTCTAAACTTTTCCTTTTCTCTAGTTAATGCTCCTTTTCGGTAGATTTATTCAAAGAGGTTGGATCTAAAAATAGCCTATGAGGGAATGGGTTGAAGAGACAGTCTCTACTTGCAACGCGTTTTAAAAATGCTTAGAATTACATAAAACGTTCGTCCTGCATTAATCTACTACCTGCCTTTATAATAATATTTTATATGGTCGCTTTATGGAGGGTTTACTGTATGAGCCAACATATTCAACAGTCCAAAGAGAACCTAACACTAACGGCCGACTGATGGTGGTTGTTGTATAATGAGGATCTGGATACAGCCTATGGTGTCTTAATTTCTTAGTGGTATACACGAGCTTACCTGGATCTTACTGTAATGTACGCACTGTGGATATAGGTGCGCGGGGACCACTGGCACTTGATCGAAAAAGACTATAGTTTATTTAAAGCAACTAGTACATTAATACACTATATGATATAACTATTATATTCATAACTATAGTCTGTTTCGATCAAGTGCCAGTGGCGGGGACATACTCCCTAGGAATAAGTATCACGTTAGATAGCTGTAGGTGGAGTTTAGCATTATTTCATTGCACTTATAAAAACTCTGATCTGGGTCTATACTGTTCAACAATGTCAGTGCAGGCGTAATTAGGCTTTTCTACGCCTCTGTAATAGTCACTTCTTGAAATCATTGTGATAATTGTGACAGGAGCAAATGCTCTATTTATCACAATGCTTTTCAATACAACACGGTTCTAAAAGTCACCTTTTCTCTAGTAAATGCCTAGAAAATGAAAATGACACGGAAATGACACTAATTTGAAAACTGATTGTGACAATACTATTTCTATTATACGAGTTTATAAAGATAAATGTTTTGAATGTGGAGAATAAATGTACTGGTACAGTGAAAACTTGATTATTCGAACACTCACGTAACATGATCAATCTTTAAGACAGTTGACAGCTTACTGCCGGGTGAAAGTTATGCAGAAAGCTTTCTTTATGACTTTCAACCTGCAAAAAGCATCCACCTGCCTAAAAGGGTCTAAATTGTCCATACTAAAATATCGAATTATCCCATAGGAGCTTTCTGCATTGCTTTTGTCCTATATTAACCCTTTCCCTCATATAAACGTGTTTTCATGCATTTGCAAACAGAGTAGACCCAGATCAGACGGCACCTAGAGGAGCCGTCTGATCAGGGTCTACTCTGTTTGCTTATAGAGTTTGATAGATCTGTTTCTTTGTTTTCTAAAATGTCTACAATGGTCCACCTTGCATGTTTCTTTATAACTATTTTGTTAATGAATATTCATTAGGTATTGAAATTTGAAATAAACATAGAACAGGGACAGGGTTAAACAAAAACCTGGTTTTAAAGACCCCTGTGTCAATAAATTAATAAATCACGTGCATGCATTAGTAATACTATTATGTCAACCTTTTGAATGTGGTACTGTAAAATCTCGATTATTCGAACACTCACGTATCATTATCGATCTTTAAGACGGGTGACAGTTTACTGCCGGGTGAAAGTCATGCAGAAAGCTCCTCTAGGAGCTTTCTGTATGACTTTCACCCTGCAATAAGCAGCCCCCTGCCTAAAAGGGTCTAAATTCGTCTATACTAAAATTTAGAATTATCCCATAGGACCTTTCTGCATTACTCTTACCCTACATTAAGCAACCACCTGCTAAACACTCATATGTTAATAGATTATGTGGTTGCATTAGCGAAACTTCACTGTACCAATGGTTGTGCCTATGCTCTATGAGAAATGTCTTTTCGATTATCATACTGTGCAAACATAATGTCTGCTTAAAGGTGGATCAGTGCAATTTCGACTACTTCCGTCTCGATCAAGTGTTTGAGAAACTATTGAAACTATAGTGACATAAAATAATGATCATTTCAGCGAGTGATGGTGACTGAGTAACAACAATGAAAAGTTTCAGATTTATTAACTTTTCAATGAGAGATACAAAAGCAGGCGGTATTTTTTCTCAAGCAAATGTAGATAAAGAAACTTAACTTCAACTTTGTTTATTTGCAATAACGAGTGTTTTTATCCAAAAACATTCTTAAGGTATCCATGGTAAGAGGTGTACTGTAGAATCCATATGAAGCAGTCATTTAATGAATATGCACTGATGTGTCTCCTGTAGGAGATTTGTGTATCACTTTCGTCCTGCATTAAGCGACTACCTGCCTTTAAATCCAAGAAATATGCTTTTCTATGTGGTCGCTTTAGAGAAGTTTTACTGTATTAGCCAGCACACTCATCAGTCAAAAGCGAACTTAACCCTTCGCTTGCTATTCACGTCAATATACCTACCTGTAAATAGTGAAGACCAGATGAGACAGCTCCTGCAGGAGCTGTCTCATCAGGGTCTGCACTATTTACAAATTGATTGTGCAGCCAGTGCACTCCACAGCAGTGATTGCACAGCGCAATACACAGTGAATATATATGTAATTATACAACAGGGCATGGGTAAAGAAGGAGAAATGTATTTTAAAATTCAGCAAGAGAAGGGTTAAACAACACGACCGACTGGTGGTAGTTATCTTACAATGCGAATCTGAGTACTGAGTATAATGGCTTGTCTTCTTATTGCTTTAGAATGATGTCAATTTGTGCCCATGTAATATTCAATTAAGCAATGAGACAGGGTGGACAACTGAACCATCTTCAATATTGGACTGGAGGCAATAGGCCTGGATAAGTCCAGAGAAGATGGCTCCCTGAACCCACGCTTTGCTCCACGACAAGCCTTCTCCTGCCAAATACAGGGGCAGATCCTCCGTGGGTGTCATCAGTGTCTCCATGCGATCTACATAACCTACATGTCCCAAAGAAGCAACTGCACATTGGGAAAATGGTTCCTTGTGCCAAGCCTGAACCTTTCCGCACTCAAATTCTGTTTTAATTTCAGGATGTATCTGGGCAATATGTTCCACGGCTTCTTCTATTACTTTCTTCTCATCTTTATCCCCTAGTTCGTGTGCGTCATCACCCCAAGCGTAGACCATTAGAATCCCGCGTTGGCTGCCAGATTTACTCAACTTCTCCGATGTACAATAATGAATTTGTCCAATTGTCTGAGAAGTTTTAGAAAAGCCTCCCTCACACAGATCTTTCTCCCAAAATCGACTTCGGCACTGAAGAATGATCTTGGTTGCATCATAAGGAGTGATGTCTTCAAGGGCTCGTTTCTTAGCCTCTGGTAGAGGTAGGTCTAACTGTTTTAAGACTGGTAAAGAAACTGTTACAATAACTGCATCTCCCTCATACATACTAGATTTTCCAGTGACCCTGTTTCTGCAGATTATTTTTACACGATTCTTTCCTTGCAAATCTTTGATGATTTCACATTGTGTCACAACTGCATCATGTATTATGTTGTTCTGAAGTTCTACTTCTTTATTCCAGCCCTTTTCATTCTTGGCCAAAAATGACTTTGGTAGGGTGTCCATTCCTTCCAGTATTCCATACATTGGATAGTCCAACCATTTTTCCACTGTCTTGCGAAGGAAGCCAGACATTTCTCTATTTAGTATGGGGGTGTAGGTAGATTCCTGCAAGATATACAATAAATAGTTTATAAAATCAATGTGATCCGCCTCTAGAAACGCAGGATAGAACGTCGGCGACATATCAAAGTCTTACGTTCTCTATTAATCCTATACCTGATGAATAATCATGTAAAACAGAGTAGACCCAGATAAGACAGCTCCTGTATGATCTATCTGACCAGGGTCTGCTCTGCTTGCTTAAGGAATAATATAATAAAAGAATGGGACACGGATGCCCCCGCTAGGTTTTTGCTAAATTGAATTAAAATTGATTGACTTAAGGTTTGCATGTTTGCCTTGTGCAGATTTATTCCTATCAATTAACCCTTTCGCTGCCAAATTATGTCGTCTGCTAACTTTTTGTTTCAAAAACATATTAACAGTAACATACAGTTTGGATCCTGATGAGACGCCGAGTTACTCGGCGTCTCATCTGGATCCAAACTGTTTGCATAGGTAACCACAGATCCGGCATTGGCAGCGAAAGGTTAATATGATCTCTATTCAAAATTTAAGTTTCTCCATACTAATACGCTGTGCCAAATATCAGGAAGCTGGCCTGTGTGGATCCTGAGAAAATGTGACAGAAATTATTCGGAGACGACGACGGCGCAAGACGGATAGTGATCCATATATGTAATTTACCATAAGCTAATATTTTGATAATTCTGCATATATTACAATTACAGTGCTCCCTCTCTACAACGACACCCTTTGGGATACGAAGATTGTATGTGTTGTTCAGAGGGAGTTGTTATAGGGAGGGAAAATCAAATATAATTAGCTTGTTAACAGATCCCCAGATCAGGTATATTTCGAGAACTAAAACCGTTATGCCTCAATCAAACCCTATGTTGTGACCACTCTTTAGTGACGATTCTAAAGAGTGGTCACAACATAGGGTTTGATAGAGGCATAAAGAAAATACGATGGAAAAAGTTGTTCCGGAACCTTGTTGTTTCGGAAACAGTGACAAGCGTTGTTGTAAGGAGGGAATCGTTATAGAGAGGGCCGTTGTAGGGAGGGAGCACTGTACAAATTACTAATAATATAACCATAAACAGGAAGAGGATTGATAAACTGTCACCAAAATCACCAGAATTCAATCAAAGTGTCAGCAAACATGAAGTAGATGAACGACAGATCTGAAAATGGGAGACACAATACAACACCATATGGTTATGCTTCAGACCAAATATCAAATCATTCCAGCATAAATAAGCAAAGAAATCTTTGACGGAAAGTTTTTGTCATTATACAATCACCAAAATTCAATCAAAGTGTCGGCAAACAGGAAGTAGATGAACGACATACCTGAAACGTGGAGACCGTACAACTCCCTATGATTATGCTTAAGATCAAATATCAAATCATTCCAGCATAAACAAGCGAAGAAATCTTTGACGAAAGTTTTGTCATTATACAATCACCAAAATTCAATCAAAGTGTCGGCAAACAGGAAGTAGATGAACGACAGACCTGAAACGTGCAGACACAGTAAAACTCACTATGGTAATGCGTCAGATCAAATATCAAATCATTCCAGCATAAACAAGCGAAGACATCTTTGACGAAAGTTTCTGTCATTAAATAATCACCAACATTCAATCAACGTGTCGGCAAACAAGAAGATGAACGACAGACCTGAAAAGGGGAGACACGGTACAACTCCTTATGATTATGCTTCAGACCAAATATCAAATCATTCCAGTATACACAAGCGAAGCAATATTTGACGAAATGTTTTGTCATTAAAAAAACACCAAAATTTAATCAACGTGTCGGCAAACAAGAAGATGAACGACAGACCTGAAACGGGGAGACACGGTACAACTCCCTATGATCATGCTTCAGACCAAATATCAAATCATTCCAGCATACACAAGTTAAGAAATCTTTGACGATTTGTTTGGTCATTAAACAATGACCAAACTTCAATCAAAGTGTCTGCAAACAGGAGTAGATAAACGACAGACCTGAAAATAGGAGACACAGTAAAACTCACTATGATTATGCGTCGGACCAAATTTCAAACAATCTCGGCTTAAACAAGCGAAGAAATCTTTGACGAAAATTTCGGACGTACAGACATACGGGACAACGGAAGTACGTACGGACAAGGGTAAAACTTAATACCCCCGTCGACTAAAGGCGGGGCATAAAAATGATTTTGAAGTTTTTGTCGCAGCCAAACTATTCCTTGTTAATGAGTACATATAAATACAACAATTCAGTCCATGAATATTCATGTGGAATATATTATAAAATTAATTATCATGGGAGAAAGGAAAGGATTTGTTTATTTGTTTGTTTGTGTTAATTAACGTCCGCTTCTGCTCACGATGGGTTCTTCGGCTTCTCCAGAGACAGGGTAGAAGATACGAGAAACCCGGGTGCGATGCCCTACTCTTATTATCGACAGAGATTCTCAGGTTCGTTTAGATAACCAGTGTAAAATATTGGTCCGGTGGAAAAAAGGAAAGGTTAAAGTATACATGTGGTACGAGCGCGTATGTCATTATCTTACCTTGAATGCCTTAATGGCTGCCTCGGACCACGGTCTCATTTTTTCCTGCTGTTCTTCCTGACCAGAGTCACTGCGTAAGAAATTGTCAACTGTCCAACTGCTCCATTTTCGCACCCAAGCCTGCCATTCATGTTCGGATGACTCCGGGGTCAGTTCTGTCATCACTGGTCCAAAAGTCCGTTTGTAAAGGTCAACTGTAGCAGAACAGTTCATACAGTACATAGGGAATCGCATATTTCATCCTCTCGTTTTTAATACTTTACTTCAGAGATGCGCTTTTTAATGCCTTTTCGAACAGAGAAGATGCAGCTTAAACTGATTAGGGTCTACGCTGTACTATGTTTGCATACGGAATTGTATAGATCTGAATATATAGTTTTTACCAGGGTCAAATATTTCTTCTGAATATGCTATTAAAAATGTTTAGCTAATCAATATCCAAATCTACATACATCATATTCGCTTTTTGATGCCTCTGTAAAAGCCTCCTAGGAAGAAAATGCTCAATTCATCACAATGGTTTCAAAGAGTGACTTTTACAGAGGCATCAATATAAGGTAATGGGTTATACATGTACCAACATTCAATGATATTAACAAAATTTGGAAGCCCTGGACGGTTGTATATGAAACTGTAGCAAACGAAATCTTTTAACCCATTCCATCATATTGACGACCTTTGACGACTCTGTAAAAGTCCCTTTGTGAAACCATTGTGATAAATAGAGCATTTGCTCCTATAGGAGTAAATGCTCTATTTATCACAATGGTTTCAAACTACAAAATTCTAAACTTTTTCCTTTTCTCTAGTTAATGCTAATTTTCTGTAGATTTATTCAAAGAGGTTGTATCTAAAATAGCCTATGAGGTAATGGGTAAACAGCGGGAGCACCATTCTATCGACATGAAGACATACTTACCGATTCCATTTACATTGTGTCCCTGTGGTAGATTGGCATCCCACCCTGGCCACAACTTGTCACAGTATTCGCGGTTCTTAAGTTGCCAGTCTGAAAAGAAAGGAATTGTATCCGGAATTGTGAAAATATTTCATTCGGCGTCTGATATGGTTCCATACTGTTTGCGTATGATATCAAACACCCGTCTGAAATGGTTAAGAATTCATTAGTGTTCATGGACTGAACGCCTTTCTATGTCTTTGCAAACAGAGTAGACCCCGATCAGACGGCTCCTGTAGGAGCTGTCTAATCGGGGTCTGATCCGTTTGTTAATGAAATACTATATATATTATTCTGTATATTCTGTCATGGCCAGAACGTATTGTGTTCATTTGGTATCATAGAAATGAATCTAATTAATATGCATGATGACATTATTTCTTACATAATTATTCATGGAGTAAGGGGTTAATTAATTGAGTCTCAGGTGTAAATATGTAGTTGTGGATTCAAGAGTTTGGCTTACCCGAGTTTCTAAATTTGTTTCCATGCATGTACAGGAAGGTGTTTGGGTTCGAGTTTCTGAACGCCTCGGTACGAAGCTCAAACAAACTGATATAGTGAGCTACTAGGAAATGTTGCTGTGGAAGTCGCATTGCACCCGCTGGAATAAACCAAGTAAATGTAACGTTCAATATTGACGAACAAGGATTTACATTGCTGGATAAGATCTTAGTTAACCAAGCACATTAACCTTTATCATGTTCAGCGCGACCTGGATTGCACGTGCAACCAGTGTGAATCCAGATGATGAGGCGCCGATTAACTAATTTACATATTTTCAAGTTATAACCAGATAACTGGATCAATCCTGTTTGCAAAGGTGGTCATTGAATCGCCGACACCATGTTAACCCTTTCGCTGCCAATGCCGGATCTGTGATTACCTATGCAAACAGTTTGGATCCAGATGAGACGCCGAGTAACTCGGCGTCTCATCAGGATCCAAACTGTTTGTTACTGTTACTATGTTTTTGAAACAAAAATAAAGAAAATTAAAAAAAATGAAAATTTGTAGCAGACGACAAAGTTAGCAGACGACAGAGTTTGGCAGCGAAAGGGTTAAAGGTTAAATTTGTCAACATTTCCGTAATACATAGATGGCTAAACGTTTTCTTTTCCAGCATATAAACGACGTCCTTCAGATAAACGCCTTTTCATGCCAATGCAAACAGGGAAGACACTGACCCGATGGCTCCTGTAGGTGCTGTCTGATCAGGGTATGTCCTGTTTGCTTATGGAATTAAACTAGATCTGTCTCTACAGATTCCTGTATTACCAAACAATCCTATTAATATATTTATGCCATTTTAAATTTCAGCTAATTAATTGTCATGGTGACATTATTTCTTACATGAATATTCAGCAGGAAATGGTTAAAAATTGGGAACACTTCATTTCCGTTAAGAACTGTTAACACGAGATTAATGAAGTGCTATTGACATTAATCCGTTCAATAAACCGCTAAAGATTAATCATATGTGAAAGGGTTAATCATTTCCACAATGACCTGTATCCCATTACACACAATAAATAAACAACCGTCGAAACAAAATCATTGGTCGGCATTTTACATCCCTACGTTGGGTTTGTGATTATATAGTTTTTCGTTTGACAGTCGTTCGTTCGTACATATGTCCCCAAAATAGTGTGGTTATAAATACCCGGCACCTTTACAAGATACAAGATATAAGAAGCTTTATTTAGAGTCGGTTATGTAAACATAATAGCATTAGCTTTATAGCTATTTTCCTTTGATCAGTCAGATTTGTTTCAAGCGTTCACAGTAGGTCAACCTTGATGTATAAGATAGCATACCAGCATAATTATTTGACAGTAAAATGTAGTTTTCTTTAGTTATACAATATGTCATTTGACTTACAAATAGTTTTGCATATTATACTTACAGTTAAAAATCATCTACATTGCATGTAGATGTGCTTAAAGTAAATACTTCCAGCTGTGGTAATTTGTGACTTATGACTTTGTTGTCACAAGACAGAGTTAAAGAATCATGCCCTATGAACGTATTTTAGTACAGTAAAACCCCTCTTTACCAGACGTTGAAATTAGTATTAATGCAGGTCTGTAAGACAGTTGGCAGCTTAATGCAGGATGCAGTTCCCAGTGGAGTTTTGTGCAGGACGTTCATCCTGCATTAAGCAGCCTATTGCCTAAAATGATCTAATATCCGGCTTTGAGATGTTTATTGTATTTATCAAGGGGACAGTATTTTAAAGATAATATGAGGGGCAACTAGATTAATTTAATCCTACATAAATTTGGTACACATGGAACCTAGTTTTGGAAATTTCATTTGTGTACAGTGACACATTGTACCTATTTGTTATTGACATTTACCTTCACAATGGATACCATCGTCGAAACCTCGGTAAGTCTGTAACCTTCCCCCAACCTGCTCACTTGCTTCCAGAATTGTGACCTTGAAGAAACAAAGGCGAGTTTCCATGGTTACTTAGCGGTTGTCATAAAATGTCATTTACTCAATATGTGGTTTACTGAATCGTATTTCTCTCCATTAAAAGAAGTCCAGTGTGTTAAGAAGATGAATGAGAATTCGTTCTGTTTCCTCAAATTAAGAGAAGTACTTTTCCAATGAGTATGAATAACTGTCATTAGGTTTTTACCATTAATCTACTGAATAATTAACGCCTGGCTACACCTACTCTGAATATTAATTAAACAAAAAGTTGTATCAAAATCTGTCACTGAAGAAATTGATTTGTATGACAACTACAGCAGGTCCTGATCAAAGGGCTCCCTCGGTGGACCTTTGATTTGGGCTTACACCGATTGCAAAGGTATTATATACTGTAACCCGCATGTTACAAATCTCAACCTTAAAAAGATTCTTCAACGTCCTGTAAGGATTTATGCATACAAGTTATAGGGAACATTCGAAGGAGTTAACCTTGTTATATACAGACCTACATTAAAACCTCTCTATAACGGCCACTAAATTGTGTTAATTAGTTGGTATTTAGGGCAGGTGGTTGCTTAAAGCAAGGTGAAAGTAAAACAATACGCTCCTATAGGAGCGTTCTGTTTTACTTTCACCTTGCTTTAAGCAGCCACCTGCCTTAAACACAAAATACTTGATATAGTTTAGTGACCGTTATAGAGAGGTTTTAATGTACAACCAAGCCGACAGATTTGATATTCGAATAATATTTACTTCCAGTTCGATACCGCCACCTCTGTATACAATGCTATACAATTATCCATGTAAAATCTATGCGTGTCCATGTATTTTAGGCGACGCAGCAGCAGTACCTCCACTAACCTTGTGTCCAACCTGAGCCAGCTCATACGCGGCAGTCAAACCAGCCATTCCCGCACCAACCACGAGTATGTCCTTGACCTTTCCTGCAGGCACTGTGGCTCTGTATAATGTCTCCTTGTTAGGAAGGTTGTTGTATTTTGCGAAGGCATAGCGTAGACCCCCGTCAGTTATCCAGGACAGGAATTCTCGGTAGTTTTTATCTTGCTGGATACCATTGATACTTTTCTGAAATATCAATAATTATGATACTGTTACACGGTTTAAATCGTTTAAATCAAAACCAATTTTGCGCAAAAACACAATACTTCTACTACTACTACTACTACTACTACTACTACTACTATTACTACTACGGAAGAAGAAGAAGAAGAAGAATAAGAAGAAGAAGAAGAATAAGAAGAAGAAGAAGAAGAAGAAGAAGAAGAAGAGAAGAAAAAGAAGATGATAAGTATCCTAATGATGATCATGATGACGGTGATCATGATAATGGTGATGATAATGACGACGACGAGTGAATATAGTTGCTTCTCAGGTTGTAAAAAAGAGAGCTAGCGACTGGCTAAAAGTTTACTATCAGACTTAAGGCACACATATATATCGACTTATACTACATTATGCATTAGATTGAAAGTGCTCTTAAGATATATTTAAGTGAGACTAGCTTTAGAGTCGCAAACTACCGCCAGGTCTCATGTTTTGATATATAATCTGGAGAATGTTGTTGTTGTTTCTAGAATTCTATTACAGACGACGACGACAACGACGATGATCATGATGATGATGATGAAGATGGCGATGATGAAGATATTGATTGGTGAGATGAGGTCATTATCTAAAGAACACTGAGAAAGATATAAAAGATGGGCAGTAAACAAATACACAAGGAAATAAAAGTATATACCTACCGCTATTTCTGGATCCATTGGTGTCTTCGAGCTGTACGATGTTTGCCGATGATCTGATGTCGACGGAAATGTTTAACAACTATTTTAACCTGCACTCTGAATAATTGTCGTCTGCAAATATTGCCGTCTGCTTCAATTCCATAAATACATTTTCCTTCCGTTTCTTTTCAAAATAAGAGTGTCAGAGTGACTAACAATTTGGAATCTGATGAGAGGCCGAGTTAATCAGGATCCAAACTGTTTGTAACATTTATCACAAAGTCATCAGTAGAGTACTGAAGGTTAAACTGACTTATTCGATGACGCATCAACTCTTATCGGTTTTAAATTCCTTCGGTGACATCTAAATAAAGATGTTTGTTTTTCCTCACACGACGTGATATGCGATTCGAGTTAACATGGTAAGCGTTTGACGCTTCAGAGAGATTACAACAAAGTTCACAATTTGGATTTTCTGAAAATGTGACTGAATAAGAAAACTCCACAAATTTAGCTAATCCACATAGGAGACGAGACTTTCTAATTCACACTGTGTATGCTTCAAAGAGAAAATTTGCATACAAATGTGTGTATTAAATTGTGTCCGTTATGTACATACGATTTAAGCTTCCTTGTGTTAACACTATAGAGATCTACTGGTTCGTTATATTGAATTATGCCGCACTCATTGATATACATTTATGCACTAGAGCGTTACTTAACCGTTACCACACAAAACACTAGTCGTCTGCAAATATTGCCGTCTGCTTCAGCCAGTTCATTTCAGTCACAACAGTGTCCTATATTTGTGTATTCTAAATAGTGATATCGAGCTACTTTCGGTTTGGGCAATGTATGGCGAATTAGCATGTTTCTCTTAGCCCTACCAGCTCACAAACTCCTCACAGTGATCTCCCTTGTCACTTCGTGCGGTGTCATCTTCAGCGTGTAGCAATTAGGGGAGATAACTGCGTTGGTGGTTGACCAGCTCATTGATGAGACTAGGCAGTATCCACTGTGTATGAAAGAGTTTAATTTGAATCAGGAGATCTAGGCGGGCAGTACCGACTCTGTCCAGAGGAATTCCTCCGGATCATTTCGATCCGGATCCGGGTGTACACTGTTTGCGAACGCATGTTAACTCGTGTCCCACATTCACGTCATGGTAAATCAAGAAAATCGTTGCACGCTAGTGGCAAAAACCTGTGATTACACTTTATGCAATTAACATGTCATGAGAATCTAAGCTGTTCAACTCTATACTCAACTAAATATGCCATTGCAAACAGAACGGACATCCTGTATACGTCTGATCGGGGTCTTCTCTGTTTGCTGATGATATAACATAAGTCTCTGCCATAGCCAAATAATTCATGCATCCAAGTGCTATTACATGTACAACAAATTAATCTGAATGATATCCATGGCGTAATTATTTCTTACTTGAATATTCATGGAGGAAAGTGTTAAAGGTGTAAATTCCTCACAATTATCGCGACAGGAAAAACTGTTAAACAAATAGTCATTTCTCTTAGTAGTTCTACCAAAGATAAAGATACCGACAGTGACAAGGGACGAATAATCCAGACTAATGACATTGACAAGGGACGAATAACACAGACTAGCTGTTCACACTTACCCTGTGTAAAAATAATGTCCGCTGAAAATTGGGTTTGGTGTAGTTTTAACCATTTCCCTGTTCAATATTCATGTAAGAAATAATGACACCATGAATATTTATTAGCTAAAGTTTTGTAATGAACGTTTTTGGTTTGCCAAAAACTGTAAAATTAGAACTTTATCATGTAAAAAGCAAACAGAGCAGACCCTGATCAGACAGTTCCTATAGGAACCGTTTGATCGGGATCTATTCTGTTTGGAAATGCGTGAAAATACGTTATATAAAGAAACGGGTTAACTACTTCCTATCGATCAAGCTTTTGAGAAATTATTGAACGAATGTTAAAATTGATTGGGTCCTGGTGAGTCTCATCTGGATCCAAACTATTTGTAAAGTGAGCCAAGTCGCGGATAGCGGGATAATACTTAACCCATTACCCCGTAGGCTATTTTTAGACCCAATCTCTTTGAATTAATCTACCGAAAAGGAGCATTAACTACAGAAAAGGAGAATTTTAGAATTTTGTAGCCATTGTGATAAATAGAGCATTTGCTCCTATGGTTTCATGAAACGAATTTAACAGAGACGCAATGGGTTAAGCTAATGTCACATTAACGTAAAGTAACCATACTAGTGATAGTCTACTTTCAGTCCGAATGACCGCTCAGCCGACTGTACGAGATTAGATGAAACGGACACTCGAGTATAGAGCTGTTGGTATGTGGAGAATTGAGTGGAACCTGACTAAAATATATTTTGTGTGAATACTCCGTCAAACCATATCTTGGTGAAGAGGTGATGCTATTGTCGTTGTAGTTGTTGTCCTCGTCCTCGTTGTTGTTGCAGTTCTAGTCGTAGTTTTGGTCGTCGTATATTAGTTGTCGTCGTTGCAGTCGTTGTTGTTGCTGTTGCAGTAATTGTCGTAGTCTTTGTAATACATGTACGTAGTTGTCGTTTCAGTTGTCGTTCTAGTTGTTGTTGTCGTCGTTGTTGTAGATGTTGTCGTAGTTGTAGTTGTTGTTATAGTTGTTGTTTCCGTTGTATTAAATGTTGTCGTTGTAGTATTCGTCATCGTAGTTAATGTCGTTGTAGTTGTCGTCGTTTTTGTAGCTGTTGTCGTTGTTGTTGTATAAGACGTCGTTGTAGTAGTTGTTGTCGTTATTGTAGTTGTCTTCTTTGTAATTGTTATCGTTGTTGTTGTTGCCGTTGTATAAGATGCTGGCGTTGTAGTTGTCGTCGTTGTAGTTATCGTCGTTGTTGTTGCCGTAGTATAAAGATGTCGCTGTAGTTGTCTATATAGTTGTCGCCGCTGTCGTTGTGGTTGTTGTCTATGTAGTCGTCACCGTTGTCTTAGATGGTGTCGCTGTTGTCGTCGTTATAGTTGTTGGCGAAGCTGTAGTTGTCATCATTATAGTTGTTGTCATCGTTGTAGTTCGTCGTCGTTGTAACCATTTTGTTGTTGTTATAGCTGTTGTCGTCGTTGTAGTTCGTCGTCGTTGTAACTTTTGTTGTTGTTATAGTTGTTGTCATTGTTGTAGTTCGTCGTTGTTGTAACTTTTGTTGTTGTTATAGTTGTTGTCGTCGTTGTAGATCGTCGTCGTTGTAACTATTTAGTTGTTGTTATAGTTGTTATCATCGTTGTTTAGATATCTAACTAGGGCCTTCACTGTTGCGAGAAACAATTTACTAAATTGTCTTGTACCCTTCTTCAAATCAATGCCGTGCTCATACTGGGCAGCCGATTATTCAAAGTTAAATGGAAAGCCTAACTGTCTAATTTTAGAGTCCATTCAGTATGAAATGTCATCTAGAATTATCTTTAACCCTTTCATCGCCAATGTCGCATAAATGCACTACGACAAATAGTGCAGTCACAGATCAGAAGCCGCCTTTTCAAGGCGGCGTCTTATCAGGGACTTCGCCTTTTGTCTCAATCTCTTTTTCTATACATGTGCTTTATTCCTTTTAAGTTTGCATTTATTTATCTTATTTCCTTATTTTACCGAATGATTTAACAAGACGATTGCAGACGACGATTAGAAATTTGGCGCCGAAAGTGTCAAGATTTTAATGACAACAGTGCAGACCATGATCAGACGACTACGTTAGATCTAGTTCTACACTGTTTACAAATGTAGTACATGTACACTCGTTTTTTCCACTCAAGTGGTAACAGACATAGCCTGCACTCTTGTTGAACACATTCCCTTGCTCATGCCGTACAGACTTTGAACGATGAATATGTTCAAATGGGAATGGTTCAAGAGTGGTAACTCGTAAGTACAGAGTAAATTCACTTCACTAGATAATTTTGAATAAAAGACAATGCAGACCTGATTACAGAGATCCTCAGTGCAGTCCCAGATCGAGGTTTACACTATTTGCAAATGCGAGTGCACTCGCTTTGGGCATTGAAAGGTTTAACATTTGCCCAATACAGTAAAACCTCTCTATAACGGTCACTAAATTGTGTTAATTAGTTGGTATTTAGGGCAGGTGGCTGCGTAAAGCAAGGTGAAAGCAAAACAGAACGCTTCTATAGGAGCGTTCTGTTCTACTTTCACCTTGCTTTAAGCAGCTACCTGCATTTAACACAAACTACTTAATGTAATAAAGTGACCGTTATAGAGAGCTTTTACTGTAATTTAGTGACCGTTATAGAGAGATTTTACTGTATAGGCGCATTTTTACGCTTTTGCAGAGGAGACACAGAACAGACAGCTCCTGTAGGAGCCGCCTGAGTAGGGTCTGCTCTGTTTGCTTATGAAATTATAATAGATCTGATTCTACAATTTCTACCAACATAAAGCAATTATGTGTACATAATTATGCCATATAAGATATAGATCTAATATAAACATGTGAAAATGGAATCGATAAATATCCATGGTGTCATTTTTTCTAACATGAATATTCGACAGGGAATTGGGTTAATGCATTCCCTCATAGGCTATTTTTAGATACAACCTCTACCGAAAAGGAGCATTAACTAGAGAAAAGGAAAGTTTTAGAATTTTGTAGTTTGAAACCATTGTGATAAATAGAGCATTTGCTCCTATAGGAGCAAATGCTCTATTTATCACAATGGTTTCACAAAGTGACTTCTACAGAGTCGTCAAAAGTCGTCAATATGAGGGAATGGGTTAATGCAAATATAATTTCTTTAACGCCTGGTAACAAGAAAGACCAGCCATTTCAATGAGGGCTACTTTTTTTTATTTGTTTATTTCCAACACTATGTACACAACTGAAAAAGGAAACAAATGAAGTATAAGGGTAGTTATTAGTTATTTCGCTGCCAAATATTGTCGTCTGCAAGTAAATTGTAGAATTCAAAAGTTTTGAATATTACCCCCATCCCCGCATTCTTTCAAAAACATTACCACAGTATAGTTCTGAGCCGTACTGCACCTTTCTATTTAGAGAAGCTGCAACCATTCTAATGTATGGGTAAGTGGATAATGGTTGTCACAAGAAGCTCGTAGTAATCGTGCAGTATTAGTATATACACAGTAAAACCTCTCTATAACGGCCACTAAATTACATCAAGTATTTTGTGTTAAAGGCAGGTGGCTTCTTAAAACAAGGTGAAAGTAAAACAGCTCCTATAGGAGCGTTCTGTTTTTACTTTCACCTTGCTTTAAGCAGCCACCTGCCCTAAATACCAACTAATTAACACACTTTAGTGGCCGTTATGGAGAGGTTTTACTGTATATGCTTATTACTTGTCTGTATTACCACAGGTAACTCCGGAACAAATACATGGTTTGTGACATGTGTGTGAAGCTGGCTCAGCAATCAACCATCAACATTCGTTTTTATATAAGTAAATCGAATGTTGATCTGGAATGTCGAGCTCGCCCATCAACATTCGATTTTATATAGAGAAACCGAATGTTGATCTGGAATGTCGAGCTCGCCCATCAACATTCGTTTTTATATTAGGAAATCGAATGTTGATCTGGAATGTCGAGCTCGCCCATCAACATTCGTTTTTATATAGAGAAACCGAATGTTGAGCTGGAATGTCGAGCTCGCCCATCAACATTCGTTTTTAAATAAGAAAATCGAATGTTGATCTGGAATGTCGAGCTCGCCCATCAACATTCGTATTTATGTAAGAAAATCGAATGTTGATCTGGAATGTCGAGCTCGCCCATCAACATTCGTTTTTATATAGAGAAACCGAATGTTGATCTGGAATGTCGAGCTCGCCCATCAACATTCGATTTTATATAAGGAAATCGAATGTTGAGCTGGAATGTCGAGCTCGCCCATCAACATTCGTTTTTATATAAGGAAATCGAATGTTGATCTGGAATGTCGAGCTCGCCCATCAACATTCGTTTTTTTATAAGGAAATCGAATGTTGATCTGGAATGTCGAACTCGCCCATCAACATTCGTTTTTTATAAGGAAATCGAATGTTGATCTGGAATTTCGAGCTCACCCATCAACATTCGTTTTTATATAGAGAAACCGAATGTTGAGCTGGAATGTACAGCTCGACCATCAACATTCGTTTTTATATAAGGAAACCGAATGTTGATCTGACATGTCGAGCTCGCCCATCAACATTCACTTTTATATAAGGAAATCGAATGTTGATCTGGAATGTCGAGCTCGCCCATCAACATTCGTTTTTATATAAGGAAATCGAATGTTGATCTGGAATGTCGAGCTCGCCCATCAACATTCGTTTTTATATAGAGAAACCGAATGTTGATCTGGAATGTCGAGCTCGCCCATCAACATTCGTTTTTATATAGAGAAACCGAATGTTGAGCTGGAATGTCGAGCTCGCCCATCAATATTCGTTTTTATATAGAGAAACCGAATGTTGAGCTGGAATGTCGAGCTCGCCCATCAACATTCGTTTTTATATAAGGAAACCGAATGTTGATCTGGAATGTCGAGCTCGCCCATCAACATTCGTTTTTATATAAGGAAATCGAATGTTGATCTGGAATGTCGAGCTCGCCCATCAACATTCGTTTTTATATAAGGAAATCGAATGTTGAGCTGGAATGTCGAGCTCGCCCATCAACATTCGTTTTTATATAGAGAAACCGAATGTTGATCTGGAATGTCGAGCTCGCCCATCAACATTCGTTTTTATATAGAGAAACCGAATGTTGATCTGTAATGTCGAGCTCGCCCATCAACATTCGATTTTATATAGAGAAACCGAATGTTGTGCTGGAATGGCGAGCTCGCCCATCAACATTCGCCATTATATAGGGAAATATTTTCTCTGAATATACAGGATTATCAGCTTTCATCTTTGGCACATAGCATCATCTGTAGGTCCGCTACAAAAAATTTGCCCATGGTGTAAAAATTGGACCCGGCCGAGGGGTTGCCACTTTCTATAGGAACATATAGCTAAAATGTTGAAAATGTCTCTGAAACTGGAAGCTATTAGCTTTCAAGATGGCAAATTACGTCACCCTGAAGTCCGCAGGGGTCAGATAAGGCCCAGCTACATGGGTAGCCAGATTTCTATAGAAAAATATAGTGAAACACTTGATTTTTCTCCAATGATTGGCTTGTGAACGATACCAGGGTCATCATGGTAATATTGTTGTGTAATGCAAAGTTTGACCTATTGATTGTTGATAAATTTATGTGAACATGTGCGTCTGGCGTATAGGAATTTTTAAAGATCATACTCAAGTCAAACATATATGTTTGATAGTTAGTCATGATAAGTATTAGTATGTAACTGCTGCCTATTCATTAAAATACATATATTGATTTTAATAACCGCAGGCCTTAATTTATATAATCAGATGTGGCATATCTGTGTCCTATGAAAACATTACCTTTTAGTTTTTTATCTAGGACGTTTTATTGAAGATAGCCCTTCTTAGAAACCGACTTTCCGTTTTAGGAATATACATGTATCTTGAAAATATGCTTTATATCTTCTTTATTACATCTGCATGTGTAAATTTGGCATTTAGTCAATTCTAAAGGTGGTGTCACACTAGAGCGTATGGCACGAACGTATGCGAACGTATGAGAAAAATGCTCATACGCTCGCATACGCAGATAAACGCTATGGGTAGTATAGGCATACGTTGTATAAGCTGCCATATGTCGGTGTACGTTCTCATACGCAGAGAACGAAACTAATTTTTGAACATGTTCAAAGCAGTTCAGCGTATACGAGCGTATGAAGATTACTAGGTCAAATACGTTTCACATACGGTGGCATGAAGGCGGCCAGTAAATCTATCATATTGATAGCGTATCAGTAACGTAATTTTAACGTATGTCTGACGAACGACTAACGTTTTTAACCTATTTCTGGCTATCCATACGCTATTCATGCGCTCACATGAAGTAAGAATACGTTACTTATATGCTCACACACGCTATTTATAGGCTGATATACGCTACATTGACGGTGACATAAGTTGACACATGCTCGTATACGTTTCCCATGCGTTGCCTATACGCCAGATATACGGTACGCATACGCTATTCACGCGCTGCTAATACGTTCATCGAAGATAGAGGCGGAAAATTACGGATTCATATGCTCAAAAGTTGTGCGTATGCCCAGGATTTCATACGCACGCTATGCATACGTTCGTCTCATACGCTATAGTGTGACATGGGCATAATTTAACGTATGCCTGACGAATGACTAACGTATTTAACGTATTTAACCTATTTCTGGCTATCCATACGCTGCTCATGCGCTCACATGCAGTAAGAATATGTTACTCATATGCTCGCATACGCTAGTTATACGCTGATATACGCTACACTGACGGTGACATAAGTTGACACACGCTCGTATACGATTCTCATGCGCTGCATATACGCCAGATATACGGTACACATGCGCTGGTAGTAGGTTCATCGAAGATAGTGTTGGGAAATTTCGGGTTCATACGCTCAACATTTGTGCGCATGACCAGTTTTTCATACGCTATGCATACGTTCGTCTCATACGCTATAGTGTGACAGGACCATTAAGACAATTCGCAAGGGCCCATAACCAGTAACACTTTGAGTATGAATTTGAGAACCATGCATTGACAATTGTGATTTCATATTTATAACACGTGATGTTTGATTTTGCAGTTTATAAGAATGGATTAACGAACATGTTTTACAGCTGCTTAAGTTAAATATTAGCTTTTAAATTTGAACTCATTATGTTAATGAATATGGCTATGGACCCATTGTATTTGGAAAGTTCCCAATAAAAGTGTTTAAAAAAATGGTGCATAGTATTGTCATATGTCAGACATATTCAGTTGTGTTATTCACATTGTATGATATTCCGCAAGAGAAATTCTACATAGCTACAATGGTAGAATGGAGGAGTTTACATTCCAGCTTAGCATTCTGTTTCCTTATATAAAAACGAATGTTGATGGGCGAGCTAAACAGTCCAGCTCGACATTCAGTTTCTCTATATAATGGCTAATGTTGATGGGCGAGCTCGTCATTCCAGCACAACATTCAGTTTCTCTATATAAAAACGAATGTTGATGGGCGAGCTCGACATTCCAGTTCGACATTCAGTTTCCCTATATAATGGCGAATGTTGATAGGCGAGCTCGACATTCCAGATCAACATTCGATTTCCTTATATAAAAACGAATGTTGATGGGTGAGCTCGACATTCCAGATCAACATTCGGTTTCCTTCTATAAAGACGAATGTTGATGGGCGAGCTCGACATTCCAGCTCAACATTCGATTTCCTTATATAAAAACGAATGTTGATGGGCGAGCTCGACATTCCAGATCAGCATTCGATTTCCTATATAAAAACGAATGTTCATGGGGGAGCTGGACATTCCAGATCAACATTCGATTTCTCTATATAAAAACGAATGTCGATGGGCGAGCTCGACATTCCAGATCAACATTCGATTTCCTTATATAAAAAACGAATGTTGATGGGCGAGCTGGACATTCCAGATCAACATTCGGTTTCTCTATATAAAAACGAATGTTGATGGGCGAGCTCGACATTCCAGATCAACATTCGGTTTCTCTATATAAAAACGAATGTTGATGGGCGAGCACGACATTCCAGATCAACATTCGATTTCCTTATATAAAAAACGAATGTTGATGGGCGAGCTCGACATTCCAGATCAACATTCGGTTTCTCTATATAAAAACGAATGGTGATGGGCGAGCTCAACATTCCAGATCAACATTCGGCTTCCTTATATAAAAACGAATGTTGATGGGCGTGCTCGACATTCTAGATCAACATTCGGTTTCCTTATATAAAAACGAATGTTGATGGGCGAGCTCGACATTCCAGATCAACATTCGATTTCCTTATATAAAAACGAATGTTGATGGGTGAGCTCGACATTCCAGCTCAACATTCGGTTTCTCTATATAAAAACGAATGTTGATGGGCGATCTCAACATTCCAGATCAACATTCGGTTTCCTTATATAAAAACGAATGTTGATGGGCGAGCTCGACATTCCAGATCAACATTCGATTTCCTTATAAAAAAACCGAATGTTGATGGGCGAGCTCGGCATTCCAGATCAACATTCGATTTCCTTATAATAAAAACGAATGTTGATGGGCGAGCTCGACATTCCAGCTCAACATTCGATTTCCTTATATAAAAACGAATGTTGATGGGCGAGCTCGACATTCCAGCTCAACATTCGGTTTCTCTATATAAAAACGAATGTTGATGGGCGAGCTCGACATTCCAGCTCAACATTCGATTTCCTTATATAAAAACGAATGTTGATGGGCGAGCTCGACATTCAAGCTCAACATTCGATTTCCTTATATAAAAACGAATGTTGATGGGCGAGCTCACCATTCCAGCTCAACATTCGATTTCCTTATATAAAAACGAATGTTGATGGGCGAGCTCACCATTCCAGCTCAACATTCGATTTCCTTATATAAAAACGAATGTTGATGGGCGAGCTCGACATTCCAGATCAACATTCGATTTCCTTATAAAAAACGAATGTTGATTGGCGAGCTCGACATTCCAGCTCAACATTCGATTTCCTTATAATAAAAACGAATGTTGATGGGCGAGCTCGACATTCCAGCTCAACATTCGATTTCCTTATATAAAAACGAATGTTGGTGGGCGAGCTCGACATTCCAGCTCAACATTCGGTTTCCTTATATAAAAACGAATGTTGATGGGCGAGCTCGACATTCCAGATCAACATTCGATTTCCTTATATAAAAACGAATGTTGATGGGCAAGCTCGACATTCCAGATCAACATTCGATTTCCTTATATAAAAACGAATGTTGATGGGCGAGCTCGACATTCCAGATCAACATTCGGTTTCTCTATATAAAAACGAATGTTGATGGGCGAGCTCGAAATTCCAGATCAACATTCGGTTTCTCTATATAAAAACGAATGTTGATGGGCGAGCTCGACATTCCAGATCAACATTCGATTTCCTTATATAAAAACGAATGTTGATGGGCGAGCTCGACATTCCAGATCAACATTCGATTTCCTTATATAAAAACGAATGTTGATGGGCGAGCTCGACATTCCAGATCAACATTCGATTTCTCTATATAAAAACGAATGTTGATGGGCGAGCTCGACATTCCAGATCAACATTCGATTTCCTTATATAAAAACGAATGTTAATGGGCGAGCTCGACATTCCAGATCAACATTCGATTTCCTGATATAAAAACGAATGTTGATGGACGAGCTCGACATTCCAGATCAACATTCGGTTTCTCTATATAAAAACGAATGTTGATGGGCGAGCTCGAAATTCCAGATCATCATTCGGTTTCCTTATATAAAAACGAATGTTGATGGGCGAGCTCGACATTCCAGATCAACATTCGATTTCCTTATATAAAAACGAATGTTGATGGGCGAGCTCGACATTCCAGATCAACATTCGATTTCCTTATATGAAAACGAATGTTGATGGGCGAGCTCGACATTCCAGCTCAACATTCGGTTTCTCTATATAAAAACGAATGTTGATGGGCGAGCTCGGCATTCCAGATCAACATTCGATTTCCTTATATAAAAACGAATGTTGATGGGCGAGCTCGACATTCTAGCTCAACATTCGATTTCCTGATATAAAAACGAATGTTGATGGGCGAGCTCGACATTCCAGATCAACATTCGATTTCCTTATATAAAAACGAATGTTGATGGGCGAGCTCAACATTCCAGATCAACATTCGGTTTCTCTATATAAAAACGAATGTTGATGGGCGAGCTCAACATTCCAGACCAACATTCGGTTTCCTTATATAAAAACGAATGTTGATGGGCGAGCTCGACATTCCAGATCAACATTCGATTTCCTTATATAAAAACGAATGTTGATGGGCGAGCTCGACATTCCAGCTCAACATTCGATTTCCTTATATAAAAACGAATGTTAATGGGCGAGCTCGACATTCCAGATCAACATTCGATTTCCTTATATAAAAACGAATGTTGATGGGCGAGCTCGACATTCCAGCTCAACATTCGGTTTCTTTATATAAAAACGAATGTTGATGGGCGGGCTCGACATTCCAGATCAACATTCGGTTTCTCTATATAAAAACGAATGTTGATGGGCGAGCTCGACATTCCAGATCAACATTCGATTTCCTTATATAAAAACAAATGTTGATGGGCGAGCTCGACATTCCAGATCAGCATTCGATTTCCTATATAAAAACGAATGTTGATGGGCGAGCTGGACATTCCAGATCAACATTCGATTTCTCTATATAAAAACGAATGTTGATGGGCGAGCTCGACATTCCAGATCAACATTCGATTTCCTTATATAAAAACGAATGTTGATGGGCGAGCTCAACATTCAAGATCAACATTCGGTTTCTCTATATAAAAACGAATGTTGATGGGCGAGCTCAACATTCCAGATCAACATTCGGTTTCCTTATATAAAAACGAATGTTGATGGGCGTGCTCGACATTTTTTTCTAGATCAACATTCGATTTCCTTATATAAAAACGAATGTTGATGGGCGAGCTCGACATTCCAGATCAACATTCGATTTCCTTATATAAAAACGAATGTTGATGGGCGAGCTCGACATTCCAGCTCAACATTCGGTTTCTCTATATAAAAACGAATGTTGATGGGCGAGCTCAACATTCCAGATCAACATTCGGTTTCCTTATATAAAAACGAATGTTGATGGGCGAGCTCGACATTCCAGATCAACATTCGATTTCCTTATAAAAAAACGAATGTTGATGGGCGAGCTCGACATTCCAGATCAACATTCGATTTCCTTATATAAAAACGAATGTTGATGGGCGAGCTCGACATTCCAGCTCAACATTCGATTTCCTTATATAAAAACGAATGTTGATGGGCGAGCTCGACATTCCAGCTCAACATTCGGTTTCTCTATATAAAAACGAATGTTGATGGGCGAGCTCGACATTCCAGATCAACATTCGATTTCCTTATATAAAAACGAATGTTGATGGGCGAGCTCAACATTCCAGATCAACATTCGGTTTCTCTATATAAAAACGAATGTTGATGGTCGAGCTCAACATTCCAGATCAACATTCGGTTTCCTTATATAAAAACGAATGTTGATGGGCGAGCTCGACATTCCAGATCAACATTCGATTTCCTTATATAAAAACGAATGTTGATGGGCGAGCTCGACATTCCAGATCAACATTCGATTTCCTTATATAAAAACGAATGTTGATGGGCGAGCTCGACATTCCAGCTCAACATTCGATTTCCTTATATAAAAACGAATGTTGATGGGCGAGCTCAACATTCCAGCTCAACATTCGGTTTCTCTATATAAAAACGAATGTTGATGGGCGGGCTCGACATTCCAGCTCAACATTCGGTTTCTCTATATAAAAACGAATGTTGATGGGCGAGCTCGACATTCCAGATCAACATTCGATTTCCTTATATAAAAACGAATGTTGATGGGCGAGCTCGACATTCCAGATCAGCATTCGATTTCCTATATAAAAACGAATGTTGATGGGCGAGCTCGACATTCCAGATCAACATTCGATTTCTCTATATAAAAACGAATGTTGATGGGCGAGCTGGACATTCCAGATCAACATTCGGTTTCTCTATATAAAAACGAATGTTAATGGGCGAGCTCGACATTCCACATCAACATTCGATTTCCTTATATAAAAACGAATGTTGATGGGCGAGCTCGACATTCCAGATCAACATTCGATTTCCTTATATAAAAACGAATGTTGATGGGCAAGCTCGACATTCCAGATCAACATTCGATTTCCTTATATAAAAACGAATGTTGATGGGCGAGCTCAACATTCCAGCTCAACATTCGGTTCCTCTATATAAAAACGAATGTTGATGGGCGAGCTCGACATTCCAGATCAACATTCGGTTTCCTTATATAAAACGAATGTTGATGGGCGAGTTCGACATTCCAGATCAACATTCGATTTCCTTATAAAAAAAACGAATGTTGATGGGCGAGCTCGACATTCCAGATCAACATTCGATTTCCTTATATAAAAACGAATGTTGATGGGCGAGCTCGACATTCCAGATCAACATTCGATTTCCTTATATAAAAACGAATGTTGATGGGCGAGCTCGACATTCCAGATCAACATTCGATTTCCTTATATAAAAACGAATGTTGATGGTTGATGGTTGATTGCTGAGCCAGCTTCACACACATGTTTGTGACGCGTTTTACCTCTACGGGTGGACTGGTCCTAAAGGCCACAGCTCACGGGTCAAAATCGAACTATAACAAATAGTTTGGATCCTGATGAGGCGCCGAGTAAATCGGCGTCTAAACTGGATCCATACTGTTTGCATAGGTAATCACATATATGACATTGGCAGCTAAAGAATTTAGCCCTTACACCGCCGATGTCGCAAAAATGCACCATGACAAATAGTGCAGTCCAAGATCAGATGCCGCCTTTTCAAGGCGGCGTCTGACCATGGACTTCACTTTTTGCCTCAAGTCTATTTCTATATCTGTGCCTTTTTTCTTTGAAATTTGCATTTGTTTATCTTATTTCCTAATTTTACCGTATGATTTAATAAATAATGGATTGCGGACGACAATAAAAAAGCGTTTCCTGGGTTATTGACAGATGGAAACAGAAGAGAAGCTGGTCATACAGAGGTACATGAATATATATCAGCGCTGTGTTCATTTCAACATTGTGATTGGGGAAACTACAGAACCATTTTCTGCATGACAATGTAGGCAGTAAGCAGCCATCAACCCAGAAAAAATGGCACCCTGTATCCAACCTCTGATCCACGACAGTCCGTCCCCGGCCAGATACACTGGCACATCTACAGTGGGCGTGGTTAGGGCATTGAGACGCTCCACGTGGTCCACATTACCCAGAGACGGGTAAGCACACTGGGAAAATGGCTCCTTATGCCAAGCCTGTACCTTTCCACACTCAAATTCTGTTTTAATTTCAGGATGAATTTGACTAATCTGTTCCACAGCTTCTTCTATGGCTGCTTGCTCATCCAAATTCCCTAATGCAACAGCGCCGTCTTGCCAGGGGTAGACCATCAATATTCCACGCTGACTTCCGGATTTATTCATTTTTTGTGTCGTACAGTAATGAATTTGTCCAATAGGAAGTGTCGTGTTGGTGGTCCCGCCTGCACCGAGCTCTGATTCCCAAAACCTACTTCGACATTGAAGGACTATCTTTGTAGCAGTGTAGGTTCTGATGTCATCAAGAGCTCGTAGCTTATACTCTGGTAAAGGAGTGTCAATCTTTTTCAGGATAGGTAAAGGAACCGTTAAAATAACAGCATCAGCTTCTCGCATTCTTGTTATACCGGTGATCCTGTCTCTGAATAAAATACGTACACGTTTGTGACCCTGTGCATCTTTGAAAATCTCTACCTTTTCCACCACAGCATTGTTAATCAGGTTCTTCTGAAGCTCTACATTTGGGTTCCAACCTTTCTCGTTTTTACCCATGAATGAGTTTGGCAGTGTGTCCATTCCATCAGACACTCCAAACAAGGGATAGTTTGACAATTTCTCGACCGTTGAACGTAAACACAAAGGCAAATCTCTGTCGAGCATGTTGGTATACGTGGCTTCCTAGGAATGAGAAAATTAATCCTTCGCTTGCTATTCACGTCAATATACCTACCTGTAAATAGTCAAGACCCAGATGAGACAGCTCCTGCAGGAGCTGTCTCATCAGGGTCTGCGCTATTTACAAGTTGATCGTGCAACCAGTGCACTCCACAGCAGTGATTTCACAGCGAAATACTTGTACACAGTGAAGATATATGTAATTATACAGCAGGGCATGGGTGAAGAAGGAGACATGTATTTTAAAATTCAGCAAGAGAAGGGTTAACTTTTCAGGTTAACCGTTTCCATCATATAAACGTGCTTTCACGCATTTGCAAACAGAGTAGGTCCAGATCAGACGGCTCTTAGGGTCTGCTCTGTTTGCTTTTGGAATGATATAGGTCTGATTCTACAGTTTCTGCTTTGGCAAAATTTCATGTATTAATATGCCAAAAATCAATCTAATTAATATTCATGTTGTCATCGTTTTTTATGAATATTCAGGGTTAATAAATAATCTGTTCCATTATAATATAAGGGTACAATGAACGATACTGATAAGAGTCAAGGAAAAAAATCACACTGATATAAAATTAGTCAGATCAACAATACAAAGACATGATCAGGGTCTCCTCTGTTTGCAAATGGAATTTGTAAGATGTTTATTTACTTTCTAAAATGACTGCAATGTTCAACCTTCCATATTTCATTTTTAACTATTTTGTCCATGAACATTTGGTAGGTATTGAAATTTGTAATAAACATAGAACAGGGGAGGGTAAATAACAAGCATTAACCCATTCCCTCATCTTGACGACTTTTGACGACGCTGTAAAAGTCACTTTATGAAACCATTGTGATAAATAGATGCACATGCTCTATTTATCACAATGGTTTCAAACTACAAAATTCTAACATTTTCCTTTTCTCTAGTTAATGCTCCTTTTCGGTAGATTTATTCAAAGAGATTGTATCTAAAATAGCCTATGAGGTAATGGGTTAAGAGAGAATTACTGTACTTGGTGGCAATTTGCACTGCATTGAAAACATCCATAATTACTTTATCACCGTGAACACTAAAGTTATTTTAGTTCTGTTTGGAATCGGGCCCGCGCATTTCACTCCATCATCGGCACATTCGCGATCAATCATTTTAGAATTTTGTAGTTTGAAACCATTGTGATAAATAGAGCATTTGCTCCTACAGGAGCAAATGCTCTATTTATCACAATGGTTTCACAAAGTGTCTTTTACAGAGTCGCCAAAAGTCATCAATATGAGGGAATGGCTTAAAACAGTCACGGCAAACATAATTTTGTCTACTCTGTTTGTAAAAGGCGTAGAAAGGCGTATTCATGGAGTAAATGGTTAAATAATTTCCCTTATATAAACGCCTTTTTCACTTCTTTGCAAACAAAGTAGAGTCAGACCAGACTCCCTCGGTAGGAGCAGTGTGACCAGGGTCTGCTCGGTTTGCTTATGAATTTATCTACAGTTACTGCAATCTCAAACAATCATGTATCCATGTGCTATAATAAACAGTCATCTTACATTTGTATAAATATCTATGGTATCATTATTTCTTAACCCATTCCCTCATACGCTATTTTTAGATCCAACCACTTTGAATAAATCTACCGAAAAGGAGCATTGACTAGAGAAAAGAAATATTTTAGATTTTGTTTAGTTTGAAACCATTGTGATAGAGCATTTGCTCCTATAGGAGAAAACAATGGTTTCAACAGGTGATTTTTACCGAGGCGTATAAATGCGTATTTATGAAAGAAAGGGTAACATTCATATAACCCTTTCCCTCATACAAACGTGTTTTCACGCATTTGAAAACAGAGTAGATCCAGATCAGACGGCTCCTAGAGGAGCCGTCTGATCAAAGTCTACTCTGTTTGCTAATAGAATTTGATAGAACTGTTTCTTTGCTTTCTAAAATGTCTACAATGTTCCACCTTCAAAATTTCTTTATAACTATTTTGTTAATGAATATTCAGTAGGTATTGAAATTTGGCCTAAATACAGAACAGGGAAAGGGATAATAAAGGAGTAATCCTTTCCCTCATATATATGCCTTTTTACACCTTTGCAAACAGGGTAGACAGTTCCTATCGGGGTCTGGCCTGTTTGCGTATGGAATTATAATAGACCTGACTCTACAGTTTCTACCCATACCAAGCAATACTGTGTATATATGTCGTTATTTAAACTCAACTAATAAATATTCATGATGTTATTATTTCTTACATGATTAGTAAACAGGGAAAGGGTTAATGAGACGCTCTCACTATCTATACCTTAAGTAGAGTCTCGCTAATACGACCACCTAGGAGTCTGTAAAAGCAGGTGAATGCTTAACACATTACCTCATATGCTATTTTAGATCCATTACCTCATACGCTATTTTTAGACACAACCTCTTTCAGTAAATATACAGAAAAGGAGCATTAACTAGAGAAAAGGAATTTTTTAGAAGTTTGTAGTTTGAAACCATTCTCATAAATAGAGCATTTGCTCCTATACTCTATTTATCACAATGGTTTCAACAGGTGACTTTTACAGAGAAGTCAAAAGTCACCAATATGAGGGAACGGGTTAAATCTAAATCAGGTCAAAAAGAACGCAAAAAGCTCCTACTCTGCGTTTAGCCACCACTTGTTTTAAAATCCGGAATTAGAGTTGTTTTGAGTGGTCATTTTAGCGAGACTTTACTGTATAGTACAACTACAGAATTCTAATGTTTATACCGCGTACGCCTTTACGGCCACCTCGGGCCAAGGTCGGAACCTTTCCCGCACGCCTTCCTGGTGGTAGTCACTGCGCAAGAACTCGTTCATTGTCCATTTGCTCCACCTCCGCACCCACTCCTGCCAGTCATGCTCCGTGGAATCCGGGGTTATCTCAGCAATCACAGGTTCAATGGTGCGTTTATACAGATCAACTGAAACGCCATTAATCAACAACTAACACTTTCCCTCATACAAAAGGTTTTTCATGGCTTTGCAAACAGATAAGATCCAGATCAGACTAATAAGGGTTTGCTCTGTTAGCTTTTAAAATTACATACATATGATCCTACAATACTTATCTACTTAACCCTTTCACCGCCGATGTCGCATAAATGCACCATGACAAATAGTACAGTCCCAGATCAAACGCCGTCTTTTCAAGGCGGTGTCTGATCAGGGACTTCACTTTTTGTCTCATTTTCTGTATTTCTATATAATTATGTGCTTTGTTCCTATGAAAATTACACTTATTTATCTCATGATTTAACAAAATTGGATCGAAGACGACAGTTAGAAATTTGGCGCCGAAAGGGTTAAAAAACTATATACATCTGTTCTTACAGGTTTTACTTTACAATGTTTTTAAAATAAATTAATGAATATGAATACAGTGATCAATTCATGCGTAAATCTTCATTATTTAACCCATTACCTCATAGGCTATTTTTAGATACAACCTCTTTGAATAAATATACCGAAAAGGAGCATTAACTAGAGAAAAGGATTTCTTTTAGAATTTTGTAATTTGAAACCATTGTGATAAATAGAGCATTTGCTCCTATAGGAGCAAATGCTCTATTTATTACAATGGTTTCACAAAGTGACTTTTACAGAGTCGTCAAAAGTCGTCAATATAAGGGAATGGGTTAAATTAAAGGGTTAAACATTCTTTCTTACCAGGCTCTACACTGTTTACAAATAACAATGCATGCGTGCCGTGCATTCAAAGGGATTACAGGAGACATGCAAATGCTAACATTAATCATGCGATAAAGAATCATGTTCCGATCTATGGCAATATTCTTTTTCTTCCAAATCGGTCATGCCTTTCAGAAACTATTACATGTACATGCATATCAAATATAGAGCAGTTTGGCCCCTAATGCGACCTAGATGCGACCCTGTTCATCGGTGACACATCTCTATCCAATCTATTTTCAAACACCAGTCAGATCGCTAGTCAGATAAGGCAAAGTGGATGAGGGATCATAAATATTAGCTTACTTATTCCACTGACGTCATGACCCTCTGGTAAGTTCGAATCCCAACCCGGCCACAGTCTGTCACAGTACTCCCGGTTGTTCTTTTGAAAATCTGAAAAGGAGTTCAACCCTGAAGGCACGTCTGTAATATCATATGAAAAACAGTTTGGACCCAGACGAGACGCCGAACAACCCGGCGTCTCATCAGGGTCCAAACTGTTTGACCCCCTGTTTATCGATTTGTAAAGACATTGAATAAACGTCCATTCTAAAACTTGAATCAGACGAAAATATGTCTAGCAGACGACAATTCTGGCACTGAAAGGGTTAATTCATCAGATTGCAGAAGGTATATTTGGAGTACATAATGCTAAACAGAAAATGACCTGCATATGACCTACATAATATTAACAACACAATCATCAAACATCAGACAGTTCTTGAGCACAATGAAAAATATTGCAGCTGCATTTTCTGGAGTGTAAATCTGGAGTGTAGTCTGCATTAAATCATAACCATTTTGAATTTCCGTCAAAAACATGTGCCACCGCTGGGGAAAATATATTACAAAGCAGTAAATAAACGAAATAATATTAAATCCTAGCTGGAATTTTCTACCACACATTTAAATAAAAACTAATCTCGCAGTAGATCATGGATACTTTCAACTCCCATCAAAGAAAGGCTGCGGCTATCGTTGCAGCCAATAACATCGTGAATATTATTAGATTATTTTTTATAATACATGTAGTATATGCACATAGGATTTTTGGCCAAGACAGAAACTGTAGAATCCTATCTTTATTACATCATCAGCAAACAGAGTAGCCACTGATTAGATCGTCCCTATAGGAGCCGTGTGATCTGGGTTTTCTCTATTTGGGAAGGTGTGGAAAGGCGTCTCTATGAGGGAATAGTTAATGCAGGACGTTGATTCAGAAAGCTCCCTGCATACACGTTCGTTCTGCAATAAGCTGCCACCTGCTTTTCAATGTCTATTCATAAGCTTTATGTAAACTGATCCAGATGAGACGCCTGGTAGCTCCAAACAGTCTCAAGGCTGCATGTTTGATGCAATGTTTGACATTCTGTTTGACACCCTGTTTATCTTTTTAACCCTTTCACCGCCAACGTCACAAAAATGCCCCATGACAAAATGTGCAGTCCCAGATCAGACGCCGCGTTTTCAAGGCGGCGTCTAATCAGGGACTTAACTTTTAGTCTCAAACTCTATTTCTATATATGTGCTATATTCCTTAAAATTTTGCATTTCCTTATTTTACCAAATGATTTAACAAAAGTGGTTTTCAGACGACAATTAGAAATTTGGCATCGAAAGGGTTAAAGTCTAAAACTTGAAGAAGGCGAAAATGCTGGTACTGAAACAGTAATAAACCAACATTAAAAAAAACAAGTACCTGCGTTCCTGATTTTCTTTCCGTGTATGTATGTATAAGCGTTAGGGGTTGATCCACCGAACGTTTCAGTTCGAAGCCCAAAATGGTCAACATAGTGTACCACAAGAAAATGCTGCTGTGGAATCCGCATCGCTCCCACTATCATATTAAATATCATACATTAAAACCTCTAAATAACGGCCACTAAATTACATAGAATATTTTGTGTTAAGTGCAGGTGACTACTTGAAGCAAGGTGAAAATAAAACAGAACGCTCCTATAGGAGCGTTCTGTTTTACTTTCACCTTGCTTTAAGCAGCCACCTGCCCTAAATACCAACTAATCAACACAATTTAGTGGCCGTTATAGAGGTTTTTATATATATATATATATATACCTAAAATATTACTGTACATGTCGATTGATTCATATTTTGGCGATTTTATTTAAATGCACAATCCTCGTAGGTTCATTTATTTCGTCTAACTTAAACACAGGACGTAGAAGGATTCAACAACGACACGCCATAAGCGTTGTGGGTATTGAAGGCAGATTATAGTTTAGTATTCATGTAAGAAATAATGTCATCATGAATATTAGCTCATTTTAATAATATAAATGTTTCAAGAGAATATTTTTCTTTGAAAAAATTTATATAATGTCAAAACTAAACAGAGCAGACCCTGATCAGACGGCTCCTAGAGGAGCCGTCTGTCCTGGGTCTACTCTGTTAGCAAATACGTGAGGATTAATCTACTTTTCATATTTAACCCTTTACCCCATAAATACGCATTTCTACGCTTTTGAAAACAGAGAATTTTTACTTGACCATGTAGTCCATAATTACGCCTTTTTATGCCGTTGCAAAAAGTAGACCAAGATCAGACGGTTTATGTAGGAGTCGATGATCAGGGTCTGCTATATTTGCCTATAAAATATTTCAGATCTAATTCTACAGTTTCATTGTTCATAATGCCACATATATGTAGAAACATAGGTTAATTAACAAACAAATAAACAAGCAAGCAAGCAAGCCGGCAGGCAGGCAGCCTGCAGCATACAGGCAGGCAGCATGGCAGCCAGCCAGCCAGCCAGACAAACAAACAGACAGAGACAGCCGGCCAGCCATCCAGCCAGACAGACAAACAGACAGAGACAGACAGACAGCCAGCCAGCCAGACAAACAGACATAGACAGCCAGCCAGACAAACAGACAGAGACAGCCAGCCAGCCAGCCAGACAAACAGACAAACAGACCGAGACAGCCGGCCAGCCAGCTAGCCAGCCAGCAAGTCTGACAGACAAATAATGCAGTAAAGGGATTTAACAGCCACGGTAGTGGTGCAAATTCTACTGTTTGGACATACTGCAGACGCATTGTCAAAGGCTGTAGAATGACATTTAAAGCATGTCTACAAGCACACAGAGTAGACCTTGATCAGACGGCTCCTACAGGAGCCGTCTGATCCGGGTCTACTCGGTTTGCAAAGGCGCGAAAAAAGAGTTTGTATCAAGGAAAGCCGAGTGTCAAACAGTGTGGATCCTGATGAGACGTCGAGTTACACGGTTCTCCATATTACATGGAACCAAACTGTTTGCAAAAATGTCAGACGGTGACGTTTAGTACCTACGACTATAACAGTTAACCCATCAGAAGAAGCAGTACCCGTATACCTTCACAATGAATCCCATCGTCGAAACCTCGGTAGGTATGGATCCTTCCTCCAACACGATCACGTGCCTCTAGAATAGTGACCTTGAATATACAAATACAGCAGATCCTGTCTTAACCCTTACACCCCTAAATGTTCAAATGGACTATTCCAAATTTGAAATAGTTCAAGCTTATTGTGAATATTTAGTGATTTTCTAACGAAAAATGCAACAACCAAACAGTACTGATCCCGATTAGAGGGATCCTATAGGAGCCCTCACATATGAGTCTACACTGTTTGCAAATGACATTAGAAATCGTGTCCCGCGCTGTAATTGTTAAGCGACAATTAACTCTTTTGGCGCCAAATTTAAAATGTCGTCTGCAATAATAATTTCATATTAAATATAATTCTAAACTAAATAATGAAGGTATATTAGTAAAACATTTGTTTTCAAAAACCTATATGCTTTGGCTAAAATAATACAGAAACAGTGTAGTCTCAGGTCAGATGCCGCCTTTTCAAGGCGGCATCTGACCTTGGACTGCACTGTTTTCAATGGTGTCAACAGGCGACATTGGCACCGAAATAGTTAATTGACTGTACACACATATATCTTAAAATACAGGTAGTTGCTTAGTGCAGGGCAAAAGTAATGCAGAAAGCTCTCATAGGATCATTCATTCTACATTGCTGCATTACTTTTGACCAGCTACCATCTGCCTTATAGATCTATAATTAGAGCTTGCTTTGATAGTCGCTTAAGATAGGTTTTCTCTAGTGGCACTGAGAAACAGTGTTCAGTGACATTAACCCATTTGTTCCCACGATCCCATTTATGGGACATAGGCAAACAGTGTAGACTCTGATCAGACGCCGCATGAGGCCAGGCACCCCTTAGATAAAAATGGACTAATCCAATATATAATCATGGAAGAATCCACCGGGCGCAAATGGGTTAAGTGATCTTAATTGCAGACACTGTGATTTGCTATTGATATATTACATTCATGAAACGCCTAATCACTCGAAAACTTTACTATTGCCACAAGAAGTTCGATTATAAAACGCATTACATTGTGAAACCATTGTGATAAATAGAGCATTTGCTCCATTTGCTCTATTTATCACAATGGTTTCAATACTACACAATTCTAAAACTTTCTTTTTCTATAGTTAATGCTCCTTCTCGGTAGAGTAATCTAAAAAGGTTTGGCCAAAAATAGCCTTGGAGAGAATGAGTTAATACTAATAATAATACCAATATACGTATCAATGCTTAACTCTCTATTATTGTCTTGGTCATAAATGAGATTTGCGGCAATCTGGAGGGATATTGGTGGGGTAATCTGGAGGGATACTGGTG